>BKCP01007582.1:127679-150601 GCA_008636005.1 Striga asiatica
GAAAGATCATATTTTATAACCATCTTCATCACAATATCTATATGGGATTCGTATAAATCAACTTCCTACAACAGATGGACTTGTATTTTATTATTTTCTCCTAAGTTATCATCTACGAAAAATCAACGATAGCTGGTCCGTTCTTTAAATGAAGCGGGTATAAGAAATCTTGATTAGAAAGCTAACTGGTGATGCAACTTTAAAACAATTAGTTCTCTATACTTGATAGCTAACAAAAGCGGGGATAGCTCAGTTGGGAGAGCGTCAGACTGAAGATCTGAAGGTCGCGTGTTCGATCCACGCTCACCGCATTAAACCAACTTTTTTCTAATTTATATTTCATATTCTCTGTTTCCTTTTCATCGTATTTATTATTATTTTTTCTTTTATCTGAACACAGAATCATAAAAGATATAACGCGTTTCTGTGTTTCATATTCAGTCTTATTTTCATCTTGTTTATTCTTATTATTTCTTTTATCTGGACGCACAGTCATTACAGATATAACACGTTACTTGCAAGAATCATCTGTGACCATGAGTAGTGTTAATCGTATTGTCGATTACCATTTTCACAGTTTGCCAGCTCGAAACATTACCATTACCACAAAAGGTTACTACCATAAATCTTTGGTACAGAAAATCACAAAAAAAAAAGGTAAAAACTACAAGGCAAAGACTAAAAGCTACCATCTCCATCACAGCGTTCAATATCTCTCATCAACAACGTTGTCCATTNAAAAAAAAAAAAAGGAAAAACAAGAATCATCACATCTTTCAGACGTCCATTAAAACTGCCGATCAATGTTTTTAAGTGATTAGCGAGTTTGTGATGAAGCTCCTCTTGCTCGATACACTTCCCTTAAAGTCGCAATAGCCGGTTGAAAACTAGAACTCAAGGGCACAACAGATACAACTCGAATGTGCTGTGCATTACCATTTTTCGGTTTTGATAGTGTCACTGCCAACATCTCCCCCTCCAATGCCCCACCTGCTGCCATAGCTGCACAATAATAGAGTGTATCAACAACATCATACATCACCAAAACTAACCACTTTGTTATTACAAAATGTAGAGGAATTTATATGTATATGGAAAAGGGAAAATAAAGAGAAGCACACCAGAATAAGGGTGGGTCTTTGCAAAATCAAAGAACTCGTCTGCCGAGCAACCAAACAACACCCTGGCAGCCCTGTCAAACATTATCACCACAAACACCTTTGTATCTGTAGCTATCGACATCTGCAAATACCCAAAAAAAAAGAAAAAAAAAATGATAAAACAAAACAAAAAATGATATTTTGGCATCATAGATTATTGTAATCTATATCATGTAACAGTAAGGTAATTCTATACTAGACAAAACACCAAGAATAGAAAATCAAACTCTATCTATAAGGGTGTCCTAATATTAGTCTTGTAACTTCTGCAGTTGCGATTTTAATCCAGTAAGTCTTGACTTTTGGCAAATTTGGTCCCGTGGATTTTAGGTTTGTTCAATTCTGGTCCTATTTAAGTCGGTGTACATTTCGACCTGGAAGCTATTCTAATACTCCAATTATTCCGAAAATGCCATTTGCACCAGATATGAATTAGATCAAGTTTCAAAAGGGTGTTGGAACCAATTACAGGTTTACTTATGGCTCCAACATTTTGTATTATTTATACTATCAATAAATTGTCCGAGAGGGGACATTTAGAATACGCATTTTCGTATGAAAGCCAAGGTACAACTACAAGAATTTTTTCTTACACAAAATCAAATGAACAACTGGTGATTCTAATGTCTAACAAATACTACAAAAATCTCCACACGAAGTATTATAGTAAACTTGCAAAGTGCGTTTGTTTTTTCCTGCGGCAAATTGTCTCAACTTGAAAAGCTACAAGTATAATATTGCAATTCCCTAATTCATACATGATCAATTTTGCAATTTTCTCCACAAACAACAATAAACATGACTGCTAATCTGCATCGTCTCAAAAAACCCCAGAATCAAAGCTTCACAATACCAGCTCAAATTATCTGAAGAAACCAGAATAAAAGGTAATTCCCAACATTTCAACATTTCCCTTCTAAAAGAATAAAATCAGAAGAATGCTTACAAGAATACGAAAGAGCCGCTTGGAACTAGAAGTGGTAGGGTTGAAGCTGTTGCTAAAGGTGCAGTATTTGCAAGCAATTTCGGGATTCTCAGGTAGAGTCTTTTCACAGACGGAGCAAACTCTGTAACACAGATTTGTGTGATCAATTGCCACCACCGTGCACATTACCGTCGTCGGCTTATCAATCTCCACCAGAGGCCTTTTTCTCGTCTGCTGATTCACGGGCTCGCCGGAAATCATTGGTTGATTTGACATTTAACCGGGCTTTTTTATCTTTTGTTTTTCGTCTGGTTTTTGCTTTCTGCCTACAGGTTGAGGAGTTTGCCGCTGCAGAAGCTATGAACAGACCAAAATATCTGAAATTTCAAATCGACCCATGCACTTCTCGTCTATTTCTCTTTTAACTATTAGCATTTAGCAAAAAAATTTTATTTCCTCCCTAAATATTTCATTTTTATATCTTTGCCCCTTGGTATTTAAAATCTATCACATTACGTATATCAAATCCATTGACATTTAGGACGTGCTTGTTTACAAATTAATTAACTCGTGAGTTTTTTTTTTAACTAGGGTTAATTTTAAAAAAATTAATACGGTTAATTGTTAGAGAGATTTTGGGTTTATATTAACATAATATTTAAAATCAAATTATTAAAATTGGTTTGATGTAAAAGTATGGGAGAGATGATGTGAAATGATGATTAGTTAAAATTATGTGAGTGGATGAATAGTAAATTAAAGTTGATTTTATAAGAAAGAAAGATTAGTTGATATTATTTAATTATATTGATAATATTGAGAATAGTGAACTTGGGTTAAAATTGAGTTAGATTTTGAGTATGCGTTGAAATAATTTATAAACAAACACACCTTTAGACATCTAAAATTCTATTAAAAATCTAACCAAGATAGTTCCGACTAGAAGAAGGACCTGCAAAACCATGAACATAAATCTTACGCAACTCAAATAAATTGCACAACGACATAATCAACCGACATTTTAGATTGCTTAACTCAATTTTCACGAACGGAAATGGTTTGCACTTACAATATTTCATCTTAATATTGTTGTTTTTTGTGTTTGTGTGTCAATAAAATGATTCAAAAATCACAATAAAATTTGAACAAGGGACAAAGTCGAGGAACCTATGATTACGCTCCTCTTTAAAACTGAATAACTCACGATATTACCCACGGTTCACAACTAACGTCTCCAACATACAACAACTTTTGATTTGTATATAGTGATAACTAAAATACACAAAGCATTTTGTCAAACTAAGTGTCGATTGCATTAGAATCCTATGAAAGTTCTTACAAAAGAACCAAAAATAGAAAATCAAATTGTAACTTTAAGTGGAAAGACTAAAGTCAAGGCAAGAAGATCTTTCCGCAAAATAAATGCGCCCCGTAAAATGTTGATGGGTCTGTGTGTTTTGTTTCAAAGATATGACGACAATCGTCTCGAAGGCTATAGTACCCTAGACTTTGAGCTCCGACTAACTAGATTAGAGTCGAGAACTAAATAATATGTGATCATGTGTGAGGCAATCAAAGAATCAAGTACATATGATGGATGTTGTGTACTTCTGCAGTTGTACACTGTAGTTTGTATACTAAAAGCTCGTCTTTATTTACAAACGTTTTTTTTTTTCAATTCATTTTTGAATGAGAATAATATTTAGTCAACAGTGTTTGTACTAGTAATTTAAACTGTTGATAATATTGTCCGATGTGTCGAAAAGAAGATCTTGTTGTTTGTTCTTTGTAAAATATAAAGTATGGTTCACAATTTAGATAGAGTTGAACAAATTACCGTCAATGGTTGAAGTGTAATTTTTAATTTGTTTATCTTCGCTAATGAATTACACTAGTTCATCTCGGATGTATTGAATGGGTCACGAGCAGGCGGATTAAGTTCAGGTATAATATGAAGGTTGAGTAGTACTAGTTTCGAGACAAGAGGTTAATTAATTATACTGTCAGTAGTTAAATTAATTCAGAGACGTTAGATCGTAAACATGGGAGATAAATCGATTGAATAAAGTTGAAGACGAATGAAATATAATTTGGGGTTAAATAAGAAGTTCAATAATATTCCTCTAGTGGAATAGAATATTATTCTTGTATTACAAGTGTAGGTAGACCAGAACCTAAGTTGTCTGTTCACATAGGGAGTCCTGATTTAACACCTCCTCTTGGTCCCTGTTATAGCCTATAAATACACCAAGTCCTAATCAGTATCAGAGTTGCACACATGAATTATTTCTTAGCATTCTCGCAATTATATGAGAGAGAGAGAGAGAGAGAGAGAGAGAGAGAGAGAAAGAGAGACGGGATTTGAAGTAGTAATGAGTAATGGTGCATGCGTATAGTTTTTGGTGCTAAAACATCTCTGAAAACATGGAGGGAGGCTGGCTGAGATCGTAGGCCTGCCCATGCATTAAATGACGAAAATGCCCCTACTTCATTGGGAATCAAAGACAACAATGGTGGAAATGGAAATTGTTCAATTCAATTAATTAATTTGTAAATTAAGTAAAATAAAGAGAGGCGGTAATTGGATTGTATTGGATTGGATTGGTCTGAGTTAATATATAGTATAATAATATGTTGTAAGGAGTATAGGGCCTAGGCTTTGGAAATTGTACCAAACAAAACTAGAGTTGATATATCAGACTTGAGAGAGAGAGAGAGAGAGAGAGAGAACTTATGAGTTGATTAAGAGGGGGTGCTGAGTCACTCACTCTACTGATGCAAAAAGGGTAAAGGAATTTTGAGGGAAAAAAAAGAATATTGCTTTGAGATTTGAGGCTTGGTTTTCATTTCCATACATTTAAAACCTACTGCTACTCGTAACCATTTACCAAAGGCATATAATGTAGACATCTGTGTGCATAGCCATCTAGGTCTTTTGTTCCTTTAGAAGTAAAATTTAAAGACCAAAATATTTATTTAATCTTGTAAATAAATAAAATATATTTTTTTTAAATGATGCAACATAAAAAAAGAAAAATGCATTCAGCTCTATTTAAATGGTGTCAAATATGTTTATGGTCAAATCACTAAAAAGGAAAATCATAATTCAAGTAAGAAAATCTTTCCGAAAATTAAATTTCCTAAGTTATTTAATCAGCGAAATTTTATTTATTTGTCACAATTTATATATGGTTCATAATTTACATATCTAAGCTAAGTTATAGTTACTTATTACCCACAAACTACTTTTGAAAGTTATAGTTAAAGTAGGAATATTTATAGAAAAAGTATTGGTGTTTAAGTCTGTCTAACAATAATCTTATTTTTTATTACCACGTTAGCTCAAGTTATAAACAAAAAAAAATTGTAACTTCATTCCAATAACGGTCCAATATTTGTGCTCGAAGGTCTTCGTAATTCCGTGTATGTGATCTTTAAAGAAAATAAGTTGACTTCTTGATATAATCTTATCATAAAATGATCTTATACCATTCGAAATGTGCGTTTGTATTTATACGCGTGTGTTGCTGGTAAGCCTGCGTTTATGTGAGATTCTTCTCATTTATCTAATTTTTATTATGAAATTGATAATTATACAATGGCAACGTCATTTATGCGTAAAATGTTGATGTTAGGGCGGAAAATTTGATGCAAAATAAAAATGATATGATAAAGAATTAGAGTTATCAGTGCCAATTTTTAAATTTTGAGGAGCATTGATTCATTTCTTGGCAAGTGATAGTTTGTAGCTGTATCTCGTTGGATAGATGTTCAAATAAATGCTTCGTGCTCTTCGATATTTTTTATTTTTTTTAAACTTTTCAAGTTGTATGCAAAGAAAAACAAAGAGGTATACTTTTCATTTACTTGCATGAAGTTCTTTTTTGTTTTTGGGTGCAAAGAAAGAGGCCTAAGGCCTAAACAAGTACTCTATGGGAGAAGGGGAAGAGACGGACAGAACCAAAAATTTTCTATCTCTGCTACAGAATATCGACGAAAGTGAACAGAGGCCCCAAAAACAAAATTTCAACGAAAGCTCAAACATAAACAAATTTTCTGAATTTGAAATCCTTATAAAATCGGGTTTGTAAGGTTCGAAAACGGAACGACATAACCGGCTCGAAAATAAACAAACGGCAAAATGAACGAGATGACCCGGAAAATCACAACGAGTCTCCGAATCTCATACGACTAATCACAGAAAATAAAGGGGTCGATTTATACGAATGAGAGTCCAATAATTCCACGATATATCACGAATCATAATCCGACGAACAAAATGAAAGTACGGGCCGATTAATGAACCGAACAAACAACAAGAAATCGATTTTAATAGTATGAATATAATCGAACGAGTAAGCACGAGCACGAATATATCAAGAAGGTTCTCTGATTACCTCTCTTCGGAAAATTTACGAGCTCGGGAAAGGCACGAACGAACGGGAATCGATCGGACAGATGAAACTCGAAAGGTCGGGCTCGACGAACAGAAAAACGGAACGAACGGACCAACACCTCGAAAGCTCGGAACTCCCCGAACACGTTGCTGCTCGCGAAAGGATGGACGTCGGTTTCTCGAACAGCTGGCGGAGGTGTTCGCCGGAATTAATGGAGGTTCGCCGGAATTTGAACCACGCGGCTATGGAGGATGGGGACTGGTCGGGACCTTCGGTTGAAAGCGGTCACTCTTTGCTGCTCGAGGAAGGATGGCTGCCACTCAAGAACGGTGGTCGACAGCGACTCTGACTCGCCGGAGAAGAAGATTGAAATTTCTCTTTTTTTTTTTTTTTTTTTTTTTTTTTTTTTTTTTTTTTTTTTTCGCGAGATTAGAGAATCACGGCTATGAAGAAGATGGGATTTTTGAATGTTCCAAGGACTGAACTTCGGCCAGATATAACAGATCAAAGGGAGAACGTGCGCTTAGAAATCGCAACAAGATTTTTGATCCGTTGAAGATGACGACTCGATCGCGAGGAGAAGGGAAGCAGTTATGCGGATCTTAACTTCAATGGGCCAAGGATGATTTATTGCACAATGGGCCAAGAATATTAACTCCATTTTGGGCCATATGAAATTAAATGGAAAGTTGGGTCTTGGAGTTCATTAATCAATTAGGCTTGAATTAAATAGCACAAAAGGGCCAAAGGATCAATTGGGCTGAAACTAATTAGCACCAACGGGTATAAATAAATTCCAATTGGACCGAAATAAATACAGCGCGATAATAAGAATATTCCGATCGATACTATTGACAACGAATAACAAATGAAATAAAATTCGGATATTATTATAAAATATATTGCACACATTATTAATTAATTAATAATACACATTTTAGCATTTAATAGACAATTAGGCATTTAAATAAAATAATAACAACCATTAGGCATTTAAATAAAATAATAATAATAATAGCAATAATATTAAATAAAAATCTCGAATATTCCATAAACGAATGGGGCGCTACAACAACGTCCTCTTTGTTCTTCCCAAAGATCAAACGGGCGTGAGACTTGAGCGGGAGATCCGAGCAGTCGCCGTCTACAAGTACGAGCAAGGAGAGATTTCGGGACATACAACAAAATATCCAAAGATGAACCTTTTATGCAGTCCCGTAGATTGTTAGCCATCGACTCAAAGTCTGCAAATTTTTAAACCGTAAGATCTAAATATTAACATTATACCAACTGCGAGTAGGATTCTTTTTTTTTTAAGATTCTCATTTGATTCAACGCACAATATTCAATGTTCTTCACCGAACGCGCCTTAGATAGGTCCAGCATATATGACTTCGACCCACATGGTCTTAACAAAAGGACTTAGACATAAATTTACGCAATCAATAAATATCCAACGATACGACAAACGAACTTAAATCGGACAACGGCGGGCGAACGATTTTCCAACGACATGAAAATGGATAAACCAACTTATCGAATTAATTAGACGGAGTTATCCAATTAATCGAAGTATCTTAAATGAAGGCTCAAGATAAAGAAATAATTCAGGCAAAAGATAATGACTACGAAATCGATCGACACGAATGATCATTAAGACAAGGATGTCTAAAAATAATCCACCTGGGCTAAAACGAGGATCTTTGCCAAGAAAAAATACCTAAAATATAAACGAGGCAAAAACCTAAAATACGCTAACTCGTCTAAAACGAATGGTGCACTACAAATAGAACTGGAGTATTCCCCACAGGCGGCGCCAATTTGGTGAGCCAAACTAATCGACTCACTGAGGTTGCTGGTCGAACTGCCTCATCTCAATTGCATGAGAGTTCAGACGTCTCGATCGTTTTCGTCTTCAATAATCGGATCGACTTGCAAAGCGTCGGGCTCCCACTCCGATGCTCAAGTTAGTAAACGGATGTTTTGATTGTGTATCTTAAGTAATCTTAAGAGATAAGAATTAGAAAATGAACATGGTCTCTTGTTTATAAGGTGTGTAATGACTTATTCCCCAAGCAAAGGGTTTCCTTAATATCCAAGGAGTCTAATCCTTCCAAATCACTGTGTGGATATATACAAACTTACTAAAATATTCTTTAAGAATTCATGGTATTTAACTAATACTGTATATATTCAAACTGTAGCAATCGAGCTAAGGCCCCGTCGAACCGATTGTACTCGAGAAATCGCTCGGGCCGATTCACCGAACTATTCTTAGTGCTACATCAAAATTAATATAGGTAAATTTTATTAGATACTACTTCCATATTTTTTATTTTTAAATACTATTTAATGAGAATTTTTAATTCACAAAATATTAATAAATATCTATTACACATGTTTTGTACTAGTTTCTCAATACATGCCAAATTTAATTTCAACAATCTAACTCGGTTATGAGATTAAATAAATATTCAATGTTTGGTGTTCCTGTTATAATATTTAATATTTGAGTGTAAATGGAGGTTTGGTGTGTCAGAAGTTTCTGAATTTTTTCAGAATTCTTAATGGGTGCAAATGTCAGGAATATTAATGAGAGTCAGAGTCTCTGCAAAAATGACTGCAAAAATGTTAGAATATTTAATGGCCAGCCTGCAAATTGTCAGTGCAGACATCATTCGGCTTTTAATGCACTCACCTCAACTTCAAAATTAATGATGCTTCCAAGCTCTATAAATAAGGACTTGGCTCAGTTGGTGGAGAAGATAGAAGATAGAAATAGAAATCACAATACGGCAGAAGAAAGAAAGTGAAAAAAAAATATAGAAAATAAAAATAATATATTTATATTTTTAGTGCTCAATTCTCGACTCCGATCCAGTTCGCCAGAGCTCGTAAATTCGGTGTGCTACAGATTTAGAGACGTATGCCGTTGTATCTTTGGCCTTAACCGTTAGCTGCCACACGGGGCGTATTCTTCTTGCGGAAAGAGTTTTACTCGCCTCGGCTAAAATCTTTCTGTAGTTTTTTTTTCTCAGTTGTAATTTATTTTTTGGTTGTAATTTATTTTCCCAATTCGAACGTCATTTTCAAATTTTTTAGATTATTTGTAAGAACTGAAAAATACATATCAGTTAGTAGGATTCTAGTGTATTTTTATACCCATATACTAACAATCGCAAGAAGAATATTTGTCATTCTACTGAACTGATGGCAAACAACGGAGAAGGTTCTCAATAGCAGCATCCGATCAACCCAGTTGTTAATAATCCTGTACGAGTTGTCCATGTCCCCACTGTTGAGAAGCCCGAAAAATTCAACGGACTTGATTTCAAAAGATGGCAACAGAAGATGCGCTTTTACCAAACCACCTTGGGTTTGGAAAAGTACCTGAAGGACGATCCTCCGGTCATTAATAAAAATGAAACCAATGCTGAACTACGCATTGCGTACGATGCTTGGATGCAAGGTGATTACCTTTGCTGTAACTATGTCCTGAACGGACTTAGTGACGAGTTGTATAATGTGTACAACTCGGTTGGTTCTGCCAAAGAGCTTTGGGCTGCTTTGGAGAAGAAGTACAAGACTGAGGATGCTGGTGCGAAGAAATTCGTCGTGGAAAAATTTCTTGACTTCAAAATAGTTGATACAAAAACCGTTGTGTCACAAGTGCAAGAATTCCAACTCCTCTTGCACGATATTCATGCTGAGGGAATGTCTCTGAGCGAGTCATTCCAAGTTGCGACTGTAATTGAAAAGTTGCCGCCGGGTTGGAAAGACTTCAAGGACTACCTCAAGCATAAGAGTAAGGAGATGAGTCTTGAAGACTTAGTTGTTCGTCTTGATATTGAGGAAGACAACCGTAATTCATCGGCGAAGACTCCGATGATGGAAGCTCGTGCTAATTTGCTGGAGCAAGGAAAATCGAGCAAGAGGAAGTTCCTGGACAAAGGGAAGCAGCCAGATAAGGTTTGGAAATTTACAGGTACTTGCTACAGCTGTGGAAAGCCAAACCATATGGCGAAAGACTGCAAGAGGCCAAAGAGGGTTGTGCCAAAGAAAGGTAAACCGAGTGCCCTTGTGGCTGAACTTGGCCATGTGCCGGGTGAACTGACCGACTTTGATATGTCAGCTGTGGTGTTTGAATCCAATTTGGTGGATAACCCAAGGGAGTGGTTCATCGATATTGGTGCCACTCGTCATGTGTGTTCCGATAAGGAGGTATTTTATGAATACACTCCTGCTAAGAGTCGGAAACTTTACATGGTAAACTCCACCACGGCTGATGTGGCTGGAGTGGGCACTGTGGTGCTGAAGCTGACTTCTGGAAAGGAGTTGAAGCTTAAGGATGTTCTGCATGTCCCAGACATCCGCAAGAATTTGGTCTCCGGATCTCTTCTTGTTGAGCATGGATTTAGGCTGGTATTTGATGCTAAGAAGTTTGTTCTTAGCAAGTTTGGAACTTTCCTTAGTCGTGGCTATCTCGACCAGGGTATGTTCAAAATGAATGTAATGGTCGTGAGTCGTGTAACCATTTCTAACGAGAATGAAAAACCTATTTCTGTTTATACAGTTGAGTGATGTGATTTATGGCATGTTAGATTGGGACATGTAAATCTAAATGCAATTAAACGGTTGATGAATTTAGAATTAATTCCTTATTATAAAATTGAATCACATAAGAAATGTGAAATATGTGTTGAAGCGAAAATGGCTAAGTTGCCTTTTCACTCGGTGGAAAGGAGTACTGAACCATTAGGCTTGATTCATACTGATGTATGTGATATGAAAAATGTGCAAACAAGAACCGATAAAAAGTATTTTGTAACTTTTGTCGATGATTGCACAAGGTTTTGCTACTTATATTTGTTAAGAAGCAAAGACGAGGCTGTGGAAGCATTTAAAATCTATAATACCGAAGTTGAAAATCAACTCGGCAAGAGGATTAAAATAATCCGAAGTGATAGGGGTGGGGAGATGAGACTCCTTACGAATTGTGGAAAAATCATAAGCCGTCTTATAAGTACATGAAAGTGTGGGGGTGTTTGGCTAAGGTTTCAGTACCTGAACCAAAACAAATGCGAATCGGGCCGAAGACGGTCGATTGTGTATTTATTGGATATGCGTACAATAGTACAACATATAGATTTCTGGTTCAGAAATCAGAAAATCCAGAGGTATCTGTTGGTACCACGATTGAGTCAAGGAATGCTATATTCTTTGAGAATGTTTTTCCTCTGAAGGAAAGAGTAGAATCTAGTTCTAATAAAAGAACGTATGAAACTGCTAGAGGTTCTGTACCAGAGGGTACTTATGAAGAACCGAGACGTAGTAAAAGGGTAAAGACGGTGAAAATATTTGGACCTTATTTTATTACGTACATGTTGGACGATGGACCGAGTTCTATTAAGGAAGCTCTGTCTAGCCCAGATGGACCACTCTGGGAAGAAGCTGTAAATAGCGAAATCGAGTCCATTATGTAGAACCATACTTGGGAGTTGGTTGATCTCCCTGATGGTTGTAAACCTTTAGGATGCAAGTGGATCCTAAAGAAAAAATATAAAGCTGATGGATCGATTGATAAGTTTAAAGCACGATTAGTGGTCAAAGGCTTTAAACAAAAGGAAAGGTATGATTTCTTTGATACCTATTCACCAGTTACGCGTTTAGCGTCGATAAGAGTGCTTCTCTCGATTGCTGCGTTACACAATCTTGAGATTCACCAAATGGATGTCAAGACGGCATTTTTTAATGGTGAATTGGAAGAAGAAATATACATGGAACAACTTGAAGGGTTTGTTGCACCTAGACAAGAGAGAAAGGTGTGTAGATTGATCAAATCATTGTACGGACTGAAAGAAAATGTCAACGGTACATCAAATACATTTGTGATTGTATGTCTATATGTAGACGATATGTTGATCATGGGGAGTAGTCATGAAGTGATCATGGATTCGAAAAGAATGTTGAAAAGAAATTTCGACATGAAAGATATGAGTTTGGCTGATGTTATTCTTGGAATAAGAATTATCAGAACACATGATGAAATTGTCTTGTCACAATCTCATTATGTAGAGAAAGTGCTCAAGAAATTTGATGCATATGACGGTGCACAGTCTAGGCGTATGTGTAAGACACCCCTTGATCATAGTGTAAATCTGGTAGCCAATAAAGGTCAACCAGTGGCTCAGTTGGACTATTCATGGATAATAGAGAGTCTGATGTACTTGACGAATTGTACACGACCAGACTTGGCCTATCCGGTGAGTAAGTTGAGCAGATTTATGAGCAATCCCAGTCATGAGCACTGGAATGCTTTAAGAAGGGTACTTAAGTACTTGAGGTACACCCTTGAATACAGGCTAAAATACTCGAGATATCCAGCCGTACTTGAAGGGTACTGTGATGCAAGCTGGATATCAGATTCGAGAGATTCTCGCTCCACTAGCGGATATGTTTTCTGCATTGGAGGAGGTGCAGTTTTGTGGAAATCCACAAAACAAACTTGTATAGCTCGTTCAACGATGGAATCGGAGTTCATCGCTTTAAATAAAACTGGTGAAGAAGCCGAGTGGCTTAGAAATTTTTTATCCGATATTCCATGTTGGAATAAGACTTTGCCGCCTGTGATGATTCACTGTGATAGCCAAGCTGCTATAGGTAGGGCGCAAAGCAACTTGTATAACGGTAAGTCTAGACATATTCGTCGTAGACATAATATCGTACGCCAATTGATCTTAAATGGTATTATTTCCATCGACTATGTGAAATCTAAGGAAAATTTGGCAGATCCTTTGACGAAAGGATTGAATAGAGATCAATTGCGAGTTTTGCTAAAGGGAATGGGCTTAAAAATCCACAATGTAAAGAATGATCATAGTGGTAACCCTACCATGCTGAGTGGAGATCCCACGACCTTGGTTCAAAGGGAAAACTAAGCTATGAAAATTCAGTTGAACACTTGGAACATATGAGTGTCCAGAGCTATTCCCTAGAGCACTCCAAGTGCAAGATGACCTGTTGATTGTGGTGAGGGTAAGTCATGTGGACTTTTAATGAATCCCTAACCTTGTAAAGGTGGAGTATTAACAGGATACTCTTGATGAGGAGTTCACCTATATAAGTGTGAAGTGAGGGCCGCTTCAAATGAAAACACTTATGAATCCAAAGTGTTGTCCATGGCCAAAATGGACACAACGATAGACGGAATGGATTTAAGACTCTATTGTGTAAATGTCATTGACTCGGTGTACACTATGGAGAAATAGTTCAAGGCATCATGTCCACTAGTCCGCCAGTGCATCCGATGATGTTTACAAAGAAAGGTTCAAAGCGAAAAGCTACCTTTTCTGATGCAATAGAGTTTTGTGAGGATTGAGCACATAGTATATTATATTTACACTCATGTGGGGGATTGTTATAATATTTAATATTTGAGTGTAAATGGAGGTTTGGTGTGTCAAAAGTTTCTGAATTTTGTCAGAATTCTTAATGGGTGCAAATGTCAGGAATATTAATGGGAGTCAGAGTCTCTGCAAAAATGACTGCAAAAATGTCAGAATATTTAAGGGCCAGCCTGCAAATTGTCAGTGCAGACATCATTCGGCTTTTAATGCACTCACCTCAACTTCAAAATTAATGATGCTTCCAAGCTCTATAAATAAGGACTCGGCTCAGTTGGTGGAGAAAACACATGATAGAAATAGAAATCACAATACGATAGAAGAAAGAAAGTGAAAGAATAATATAGAAAATAAAAATAATATATTTATATTTTTCGTGCTCAATTCTCAACTCCGATCCAGTTCGCCGGAGCTCGTAAATCTGGTGTGCTAGAGATTTAGAAACGTATGCCGTTGTATTGTTGGGGAAGTTACGCCTTAACCGTTAGCTGCCACACGGGGCGTATTCTTCTTGCGGAAAGAGTTTTACTCGCCTCGGCTAAAATCTTTCTGTAATTTTTTTTTCTCAGTTGTAACTTATTTTTTGGTTGTAATTTATTTTTCCAGTTCGAATGTAATTTTCGAATTTTTTAGATTATTTGTAAGAACTGAAAAATACATATCAGTTTGTAGGATTCCCGTGTATTTTTATACCCATATACTAACAGTCCAATATTTGAGTATTTTTATAAATATTCAGTATATAAAATGATATGATTGATTAATGCAATCATTGTTATACAGGTGACACCTATTCAAATATTGTTCGATGGTACAATATAATATCTTATGATCAAACAACGAAACAAAAACAGGAAAAAAAAAATCAGATTTGTGATGACTAACTCATAGATTGAGGCAACAATTTAAATTCAGTGTACAATGACCTGATTGAAAAAACAAAATAAAAATTTCGGGTCTATACCTGTGGCATCTCTTGTGACATTTCAAAAAAAGCAAAAGCATTGATAAGTCAATCCAAAAGGGCACACAAATCTGATCATAAGAATTGTAGCTGGTGCCTGAAAATCCAATATAATTGATGTGTCATAACTCATAACTGATCATAATCCATGATGATACTCACCAGTGAGTGTCCAAATCCTACTTACAAACAGTAGATGATCAGGATTCTCACTAATAATGATATACACTCATCATTTTATTCTACTGTTTCTCTTTTCCCATACTAATATACACATTTTAATTTCCCCTCTAAAATTTCTCAGTGATTCAAAGAGATTCCGTAATGGTTGTGCCCGTTTGTTTTTTTTTTCCTTTGCTAGGCAGCCGGAAGCGTAACTGTCAAGAAAATGTTGATTTTGGCGATGACTTTTTATGCCTGAATCAATGTATGTATGTAACGTTGTCAAAACTTTTAAATTGAAGTCGTTATGTGGGTGTATGGATGGCCTATCGTGTCGGATCAGGATTGGTGTTGCAATTATTAGTAATTACGCAGCCACACGCTTCTTCATAAGTTTTCACAATTAATTAGGGGTTAATTAATTGTATTATTTAACTAGAAAAGGACCTCCTCGGTGTAAATTAATCACATATAGTTCTTTGATGGAGAGGAGATTGCATTGGCCTTTTGCACAAACGTGATCGTTTAACACCATATTTAGGCTATGTTTGGTAGACCAATAAGTTAACTTATATCTTATTTGTTTAGCTTATAAGTTTCATGTATTTAAATTAAAAAGCCTCGTTTGGTAGAACGAGTTTTTTTTTTTTTTCAAAAAGCCCGAGCTTATCTCATAAGCTTCTTTAGGTAGTTTTTCAAATAAGCTAGTTGAATTTTTTATTTAAGTTAGCTTATCAGCTAATTCTACTAAATACTTTTATCATATAAACTAGCTTTTCAGCTATAAGCTCGAAAATTACATATACTCTATAAGCTAGCTTATCATCTAGTTTTACCAAACATAGCCTTAATTATTTAGAAGTGCGCATCTCGTGCGATGCACGAAAAGCCATAGTTAATGTAACATTTATAAATTAAACGTGAAATATTAGGAAATACGATTTACTGTATCGATTAAAAATGAGATTTCGATACTTTTTTGACATGAACAGATAAGGGTGCAATATCTCAAAGATAAAATGTGATGAAAAAATGAAAAGAAAAAACAATTATAAAATTTAGATTTATTTGGATATGAGATACCAAAAATAACAATCCACGATGATGTTATATAAAAATAATAAAATATGTATTTGTAAGTTTGGTAGTTACACAATCATACAATTTCAACATGGGAACTTTCTTTAAAAAAATACTCAATCCCTTATTCATCTTCCATTTCAGTCCCTAGCCATAATTTCTTTCAATTTCACTACTTACCCCCTATTCAACTTCCATTTAAATCCCTCCATTTAAAATAAATCACAAAGAAATTTCATTGTGACATCATCCCACTACCAATTATCTTTTTTTTTTATTATTTTATTATTTTTCTCTCTCTTTCTCTCTCTCTCTCTCTCCTCTACTATCATTCTTAATTTTTTATTATTTTTATTTCCCTCTTTTCACACATTTTTTATTATTTTATTTTCACCTACAACTATTTTTTCTTAATTTCTTATTATTTTTATTTCTCTTTACTTCCACACAATATATAGGTACTAAGTTACAACAACATTAGTATTATCCTAGTACATTAGAGCTATCATTTTTGTAAACAAATATTTACAGTACATATTTATGATCGTTCGTATAAATTGTACTAAATGATAGTATACAAGTCCAAGGTTACTACAACACTGGTACTGTCCTATTCCAGTATAGGTATCAGTTTTGTAAACTCATTAAAACTAACTAGTATGAATCTAATGTGATACATGAGTAATAGGTATTCATTACTATTTATATATATTAAAAATTCTCACTAAATAATACTTATAAATTAAAAAATGTGAAATCAATATTTAATACGCCCCCTGTATTAATTTATTTAAAATGTTATATAAAATTTAAATTGTGCTAAATTATAGAATATGTCTATTTAAAATTACTACACAACTCGTACGGTGTACATAACTGATAATCATTTACATTATTTCATTTCAAAATAAGTGTCATTTTAAAACTTTTATTCAAAAATACAATTTGAATACGATGTAGTTCCATAAAATAAATATTTTGGAATTTTTTTTATCTTATATTTAAAAATATATGTGAATATTAAGTATAATATTAAATCTTATATATTTTCATTAAGTAATAAATTAAATTTTGTATAAACTATACAAATAAAAAAACTCTATATTTTACTAATCATTTTTTCATATAAATCTATATTATATTGATCTTACGACTTTTAAGGTTTTGGTGTATGTCGTTCAAATTTATCAACTAACTCTCTAGAATTAAATTATAAATTTTAAATTTTATTAAAAAATATTTATTCAAAGATCTATCTAATTTTCAAGAGGAATATATATCAAGTAATACGATGCCCGTGTACTACACGGGTACTTAATATATTGATATTTATACAATAAAAAAAATTAAAATGATTTAATTTTTTATTGTAAATTATGTATAATGAATATAAAAATATAATGAATAACTATCAAAGTAGTAATTAATTTAAAATGGGCGCGTATTTTTTTACTTAAATTTTTTTATCTAAAATTTATGAAAAAACACATTAAAATGGTTATATTATGGTGTATTACTGAATTAAATTTTACTTCATTTATTAAAAAATAATTTATATTGTATTTCTATTTTTAAAATATTTTTTTAATAAATTGGTACTATCTTACTCTATGAATTTTAAAAATGAGGGAGGCTTTATTTTGACATGAAATGTCCAAATTTAAATTATATGAAATTTATTTGGTACGGATAAAAGTGTAATAAATTTTTAAAATAAAATAAGTGATATGAATTTTATTTGGTATGTGTATGAAAGTCGAATTTTAGATTGATTTGTTATAAAATCAAGGTGATATAATTCTCAATTTTTAGCATATTCCTACAATAACTTGTCATAAGATATTAGTAATAATTTTATAAATCACCCCTATATATAACTTTCGAATGCCCTGAGCCTAAGTGGCAGACTCATAAGCTTAAGAAATTTATTTGGCATAATTATATGCTTTGTATTGACACATGTACATGTTCGGTTTTAGGCCTGAGAATTACCATAAACTATTTTAGGTTTTCTTTTCTCAAGTTACCATATACTACTATTACTCTTTCTTATTTAATTCATATAATAATTGTTATAATAAATATGTATTCTTTTTATTATTAAATCTTATATTTTTTTTTTATTTTTTGTATGTTATATCTCAAAATAATCATATTTTAATTTCTTCGATTTGACATCATCAATCATTATGAATAAAACTATATTTATTGAAAAAATAATTTTAAAAATATGAATACAACATAAATTATTTTATAACAAATATAATAAAACTCTAATTCAATAATACACCATAAAATAATTATTTTAATGCGTTTTATCATAAATATTAAATAAAATAAGAAAATTAAGTGAAAAAAATACGGACCCCATTTTGAATTGATTATTACTTTGTTAGTTATTCATTATTTTTCTAGGTAGATTTTGGAGTAATCATGTATGCTGATTCTATGTGATGAAGTGTGTCATTCAATGAAATGAATTGTATTAATAGTGTTTTCTCATTAGTGTGTCGAGTTCGTGACCATTTTAAGATTAAACTCAACTAAAAATATTATAAATCTTATATAAATTAATGTGAGAGTGATTATGAGTCATATAAACATCATTTGAGACTGAAATTTGGTGTTTTTTATGTGTTCATTACAAGTGGTACTAAAGACTCAATATCAGGTACTACAACAATATAAAATTGGTACTATCTTACTCTATGTCTGGTACCAATTATTGCAAATGTTGACCACAATTAAATAATCCATTTTCGTTGACCAAAAGTTGGTACTAATCGATGAAAAACTGGTACAACGTAGAAGAAGATGCGGTATTATATTCGCAAAACTGGTACTATTTTAAGAATCGTGATTTCTCTAAATCTTAATGTCTACCATGACACGTTGATCATTCATGCACGATTTGAATGAAAATAGTGGAAATTAAAACATATAGGTAGAATTTGGAGTAGTCATGTATGATGATTCTATGAGATGAAGTGTGTCATTCAATGAAATAAAATGTACTAGTGGTGTTTTCTCATTACTGTGTCGAGATTATGACCATTTTACGATTAAAATCAATTAAAAATATTTTAAATCTCATATAAACTAATGTGAGAGTGATTATGGGTCATATAAACATCATTTGGGACTGAAATTCAGTGTTTTTATGTGTTCGTTAAAATGGGTACTAAAGACCCAATATCAGGTATTACATCAACATAAAAGTGGTACTATCTTACTCTACGACTAGTACTACATTTTGTAAATGTTGACCAAAATTAAAATAATCTATTTTCCTTCACAAAAGTAGGTACTAATCTGATATAGGATATTATATACTAGACCAGTCCTAATGGATAAGAAGGGAATATATTGAAGAATATGCCTACACATGGCTAGGACACGTGGTACGATGCTATTGGATAAGCCCAACTTGGGCCATAAGGTACACTCCCCTTATAAAAGGGGGCTAAGGTATCTCATTCTCTCACTCTCTCTACATTCATAATTATACTCTTGGGATTTGGAGTGATACTGACTTGAGCGTCGGAGGCCCGATGCCGGGACCCCTCCCGGTGTTGGGTTCTTGCAGGTACGGAGGCCGACCGAGTCGAAGGAGCCCGAGTGAAATCTTACTCACTTCATTGGCGCCGTCTGTTGGACCCGTTCGAAAAGCCAAACGGAGTTCCGATAAAAAAAATTAAGAAAATCCTCTTTCGATTCAGTCGGCCAACGTGCTCGGATCGTAAAAATATTTACGTCAAAGGGTAGATCTCGTCGAGGTGAGTCTCCCCTAAAAATATCATTCGAAAATTCATCCGGGAAGGCCTTTGATTTGGCCGGTCAAACTTCTCGGATCTAAGAACTTTTGGTCAACATTCGACCTTCAAATGCATTTTTCCGGCAATCCGATAGGGCTATGAGAAATTAGGGAACACCATTGGAATCCTCTTGTCGAGGCGAATCTACAGTGCCGAACACCCGCCGTGCGTCGCCGTCCGCCTCCGCCGTCAGCCGCCGGTCAAAGTTGTCCGATCTGAAAAATTCTTGCACCATCGCGAAGCTCTTCTCTTGCTCGTTCTACCCTTAAAGTTTCAAGCAAAAATTTCATCGGGAAGGTCGTCGATTTGCAGGTCAAAGTTCTTAGATCTAGAAAATGGGTGGTCAACTCCAATCATCTTCTTCAATTTTCCGGCTATTTCCGCCGAATCGCGTCGAACCGACGGCACCCTGGAGTTCTCCTTGCCGAGGCGCATCATCGGCCAGTCACCTTTGCCGGACCCGACAACCTTTCGCTGGCTCCATTTTTTCCGACTGATGGCAGCTCCGTTCCCGCATCCCAGCAGGTTCTGGTCCGCCACGAGCCCACACCCCGCAGCTCGGCAGATAGGCCCACACCATGCTGCACGAGAAAGAGACCTAGCTTTCGGCCCAACGTAATTTGTCCGCAGCCCAGCAGAGAGCCCATGAGGAATCCCAGCGACAAGCACACTCAGCACTCCAGCGCGCGGGCCGTGTGGCCCGCGTCTAGCCCGCGCCTCTCTCAACGTCCAGCCCGCGACAAGCCCGGTGTCCAGCCCGCGCCTCAGCCCGCAAGTCTCACAATCCCAGCCCGCATTTGGCCCTCTTTCGGCCCACGTCCAGCTGCCCCTCAACCCAAGTCCCCTGTTGCCCTATGCCCGGCCCAACAGCTTGAGTTTTTGGGCCCAATGTCATTTAGGCGCGGCCAGACCCCTAGTGCGGCCCATTTTGCCCCCAATCATGTTAGTGCTTGGTCCAACAGCCCCATGGGATACCCAAGATTAATTCGGGATAATTCGAAATGGACGGTGAGGTAATTTGAGATAATATTCTCATTATCAAGGTATGTGATTAATTTAAATTATGGACTCAAGGGATTTTTAAATTGGGAAAATTGGAGTAAATATGCGATATGCTATTGGATTTATGTGTGGAGCATTATTTGATTGTAGGGCATTATCAGATTTATTGAGGAGTATTATGTGATTTATTCCTGGAGATATTTGATTTGCTCGTGGAGATATTGTTTGACTTATTCGTGGAGATATTATTTGATTTATTCGTGGATAATATTTGATTTGTTCGTGGTATTGGATTCGATCGTGAAATTGTTTGATTTACTCGTGGTGATATTCGATTTATCTGTGGAGATATTTGATTTATTTATGGAGAAATTATTTGGTTGAAAATAAATGCGAGTCGTGATTTCGAGTTGAGGATATTTCGTGATAATGCTTGGCATGTATTTGGTGCATTTATTAATTTTTATTAGTGGGCTCGAGGAGATAGATTGACATTATATGATTTGATATTTTGATATATTCGGAGTCTCTCATTTGGATTTTCATGTGAAAATGTGGAATTTTGCTTGAATTGATTATTCATAATATTTAAGCATGTCATTGCTCGAGCATGTCTTAGATCGAGGAGATGGTGATGATTGTATTTGATCTCTTATTTTTTCTTGCGTGGAGAATGGAAAAATTGATGCCGTGAACATAATATGGATAACGATATCTCTTTGAATTCTTGTCGAGGAAACATCGAAATAACCTGAGTCTCGACAAGCTATGGCGGACGAGTTGTGGTGTTTCAAGGACACAATGAGCGAACACGGAACCATCAAAGCAGGGTGACAATGAGGGACGAGTCTGGATGGTGCCGATCGGTGGTGGCAATTGCAAAGGCAGAAATCATTCTTTTCTGGAAAGGTATGATAATTGGGAGCCACATTCTCGATCTTCAGGTATAAAATTAATCTCAACTCATGTCGATGGTCAAGATCGACTGACACTATTTTGTGACATGTGGAGTCTCTTAGCATTCTTTTTTGGGAGAAATGTTCATTGTTTGATTATTTTTGGTGAAATGTTGTTGATAGTATGGTGTCTGTGGATATGTTTGGAATTATTATTTGGGTGACTAACAAAATGCAGAAAATGAGGTGTACGTGGAGCCTCGAACAAAATCTGGCACGACTAAAGCTTTCGGGCTGGCCAGTCTTGAGTCGTCATGACTAAGGAGCTCGGTATTGAGAATAATTCATTCGAATTTTTGTTTGGTGCATTCATTTAATGATTGTTTGTAGCTTCGGAGTATGGTTTGTTGTAACTGTCTGTTGAATTCATGGCTTTGTGATATTCTGGTCGACTGTACATTTGAGTGGATGTTTATGCGGTTTCATACCGTGGTAGAGACTCGCATGTAGATTGAGGTGTGGTGTAAACGAATGTAGACCAATGTGATTGCTTTGATTTATTCGTCTTTTGTTATTATTGCTATCGGGATTGCAAATTGGATGATGTAGATAAAACGCAACTAATGGAATCTGTTGAATTCTTACGGAGGAAAATGCATGAGCAGGTGAACTGGATATTGATTACGATGCGGAGCGGAAAGCATGGAGTAAACAACAACTCAGGTCGTCATGTTCAGACAGGAAAGGAGGTCGAAAAAAAATACTTGATTTTGTTTATTTTTATATCTTGTTCGATATAACTATGCATCTGATGGGACTAACGAGAATGATCGATTATTATTCTATCATATCTTGTTGTGCTCGATGTGCTCCTATTTGACCTCAGTGGCAGGTTGAAGTATTCGGATTGTTTGAAGACAAAATCCACCATGACTAAGGCCTCCGGGCTGGGTGGTCACATGTAACGACCACTCCTTTGAGGGTGGACATGTGTTCGAAGACCAAAATCCACCATGACTAAGGCCTCCGGGCTGGGTGGTCACATGTAACGACCACTCCTTTGAGGGTGGACATGTGTTCGAAGACCAAAATCCACCATGACTAAGGCCTCCGGGCTG
>BKCP01007582.1:152097-177964 GCA_008636005.1 Striga asiatica
GGTCGATCAGCTTTCGGTGTTCGACCCCAGTGGCGGGTCTCTCGATTTTCGACCTTAGTGGTCGATCAACTTTCGGTGTTCGACCCCAGTGGCGGGTCTTTCGGTTTTTGACCTTAGTGGTCATTCGGTGTTCATCTGGGGTCCCGATGCTCATTTGGAGATTTGGTAACTATTTGGTGGTCGATGATTTATTCAAATTACAACCTCAACAGTAGGTTGACGGAAACAGCTTGAAGAGGAATTTCACTCTTAGATCGAGTCATTCAGACTCGACCATAGTGGGGGGGACTAGATGATATAGGATATTATATACTAGACCAGTCCTAATGGATAAGAAGGGAATATATTGAAGAATATGCCTACACATGGCTAGGACACGTGGCACGATGCTATTGGATAAGCCCAACTTGGGCCATAAGGTACACTCCCCCTATAAAAGGGGGCTAAGGTATCTCATTCTCTCACTCTCTCTACATTCATAATTATACTTTGGGATTTGGAGTGATACTGACTTGAGCGTCGGAGGCCCGACGCCGGGACCCCTCCCGGCGTTGGGTTCTTGCAGGTACGAAGGCCGACCGAGTTGGAGGAGCCCGAGTGAAATCTTACTCACTTCATAATCGATCAAAAATAGGTACCACGTAGAAGAAGATGCGGTACTATTTTGGCTAAAACAGGTACTGTTATAGGAATCGTGATTTTTTTTAATCTTTCATGTCTACCTTTTCACGTGGATAGTTCACGCGTGATTTCGATGAAAAATTGTGGAAGTTAAAACATATAGGTACAATTTGGAATAGTCATGTATGATGATTCTATGAAATAAAGTGTATTCGTAGTGTTTTCTCATTAGTGTGTCGAGTGCATGATCAATTTGCGATTAAAGTCAATTAAAAACATTTTAACATGGGTCATTTAAACATCATTTGAGACCAAAATTCGGTGTTTTTATATGTTCGTTACAAGTGGTATTGAAGACCAATATCCGGTACTAAAACACCATAAAACTGGTACTAATGTGAAGAAAATAAGTACTACTATGAATAGAAACTGGTATTAGTTTAAAAACACAAATTCCTTAAATGAGTACTAACTACTAGAAAATGAGTACTTTTACAGCAAAAATCCGGTACTAATATTAAGAAAACAGGTATCATTAGGAATTAAATAAAAAAATATCCAAAACATCATCCATTAAACTAATTTGTCCAAAAACCATGATCCACAAAATTACGATCATCCATCAAACAATTAAACTATCAAACTACTTGTCCACAGACCACAACCATCATCCACAACTTCACACCATCAAGGAAGATTTCACAACATCATAGCAAACTTTTCTAACAATTCTACCACATGCTTTCTTTTCAAAAGCTTCTTATCGACCCGACCCCAACCGTCGAATAGGGCTGTAGCTTCCAAACTCAAATCTAAGTCTACACTTAAACCACCCTGTCGTAGCAAATAGGCAATACAAAATGAATCATATATTATATAATAATAATGAAAAGAAATAAAATTAAATAAGAACAAGTACATGAAAATTTGTCTTGGAGTACTAAATATAAAAATTTTCTTGATTGAAGAGAAGAAAATAGAACAAAATATGCAGAAACACAAAACATTTATGTAATTGTAGTTTTCACATGGGATTGAACTACATATATTGGAACTAAACGGAACCAACTCCAAACAAAATATCTCAGGATAATAAATCAAAATCTTTTATCAAGAACTATGCANATCACCAATTATACCCGACCATAAACTTCAAAACTTAAAGAGATAAATCAAAAAGAACAAAAAAATTTGAGACCATATCTTGTATGAATTTGTGTGTGCTGGTGCGTTTAGGGGTTTGGGTCTACAAACAAAGCAAATCCTCATTTTCCCTATAAATTTAATTACCATCGCCCACACAAAACACCACTTTTCTTAATCTCTCTCTATTCTTAGGTCAATTTAGTTTAATAGTCCTTGCGAAAAGAAATTGTGTGCATGTGTAGCATCATGCACGAGAAAATCCATTGATTTTGACAAATTCTTCCAAGCATTTTATAGATAATTTATATAAAACTTCAGACACATCACTCCAATGTCACCATCTCTAAGTATTTTTGTCATCCTTCCTCATTCAAGCTAACATATTAGTCAAAAGCCCTGTTAAACTTTCCTGTCCATTGAAGACAGCCTCCATCATGATAATGAACGTCGTCTCCTATAGGCTTGTTGTTGTATGAGATTAACAACTCAAGATTAAAACAGCAAGGTGTGCTTAAACAGAAATCAGAAGATAATTATATATTGCTGATGATTTCACAAAAGTACAGGAAGTCGGTTTTTTGCTTTTAACCGAGATCATTTTAAATCCGTGTACCCTGTGCGAAAAAAAAATCCCCCCATACAACCATAAATTCTGCTATTTATAGTACGGTCGTTTTTGTCTTTTTGTCCGAGGTGGATAAGATCGCATTTAATGTTGAGCAGCTTCAGTAAAACGGTGTGTAATGGAATGAGGGAACATCAATGATTACTCCTTATTTTGATGGTCCAATTGAATATGTACAACTCCTCTTGCTTGGAAGTTCGATCTCCTTGGATGTCGGATGAATGGATAATTTTTAATGGACGTAATTACAATGTCGGTGAAGTCGGTTGTCGGCCTCTGATAAATAGTCGATTCTACTTGCAGCTTTCTGGAAGTCGGTAATTAATTTATTTAACTGGTACCGACTTGAGCTAAATTCAGCTATGTCTGAGGGACAATTGATCGAACGAGGCGATTAGTCTTTAGCTTTCATCTCATGAAGCCAAGTCGATCATCAACAGAGAGGCCCCCGACAATAGTCGGTATTTTCAGATTTTCCGAAAATGGCTGCTGATGTCGTTAATATCTTTTGTAATTTCGACTTGGTTGTCTTCCGATTTCTCTTTATCTCGTAACCGACATGAGAACACTTGGTCTTGTCACCAGTTTTGTTTTTTTACGGTTGTGTAATGTTTGAACTGACGTGGGAATTCTTAAAAGACGCGTCCATATTTAATGGGTCTGACGGATAGAATTATAGGGCGACATGGCGTTTCGAGACTAGCCCACGTGTATTAATCATTACTGTAACGTTGCACCATTTAGGGACACGTCCATTCCACGCGCTGATCCCGGGTTTGAACAACGGTTATAAATCAAAACCTTTAAATTGCAATCGGGTTTGATTGGGAAGGGTTTCTTTACCTTTGATTTTCGAACTCTTTGTTTTTATCTTCGTGCTCAGACTTCTTCGAATTTCTCTTCCAATTTTCACTTTGTATGGTTTGCGTGATTTCTTTGCGTCTTCTTCGATTTAGGGTTTTGAGATTCTCGGTAAGACTTTGCCCTAATTTTAATATTTTCGCACTCGTTGATTTCAAATTTTTTTTTATTTCTCTATCGATTTCGGAAAGATGACTTCTCACGCTGAGGATAGCAGTAGTCGTACGGTTTCCGAGGATAGGATCTTTACCGACGAGGATTTGGAATTGCCTCTTGAGTATTATCGGTGGGATCATGTTCTTGTTCAGAGGCTTAACTTGAATAAGGATATTTTCGAGGAGGATAAGGCAGTAGAGGATAATGCGATGTCCCTTGCCGAATATTTGAGGCGTCCCGCACGTCGGTGGCCCGAACCGATTGATGAATATAGGGGCGAGCCGAGTATTTTAACTGATGCAGACATCGTCATGCTTCGAGGGGAAGTTTATATTCCTTCCTCGGTAAGGTTATTTGCTCCTTATCCGGGTGAAAGGATTACTTGTCCTCCGCCAGGTTATATGGGCATTTTCGCCAATTCACTGAGGTCTGGATTGAGATTTCCACTCCCTGCTCTGATTACCGATTACTTGAGAGATTGGGGACTCGGTGTATGTCAAATAGCACCAAACACGTGGAAGAGAATAGTCGGCCTCATGGTGCTATTGAGGGAAAAAGATTGGGACATGCCGACAGTTGAAGAGATAAGGAGTCTCTTTACGTTTAGGAGATGTGCCCACAGGCAAGTGGCCGAGCCGTTAATTTGTTTCGCTTGCGCGGGGAGGCCACAAGGTGGATTAAAAGTCGATGATTTGATTACCGAGGTCCCAGATTCTCTTCACGGGTTTCAAGAGGAGTGGCTTTGGGTTGGTAGAGACTGGCAGACTCCGAATTTTTCTAAACCTTTAATCGATGGGATGTCAATACCCATCGAAATTAATTCTGCATATTGTAAGTCACATCTCTTGTACCGAGTTATCCTGACTTGCTTATTTTTGTACTAACAGGTCAGCGCTTTTACTATTTGCAGCCCGAAGAAAGGAATCGAAACTCGGTGCGGAATTAAAAGAGAGAATTGCCGAGTTGTTCAAGCTGAAGAAGGAACAACGCAGCTTTAAATTGATTTTGAAAGACACGAGGTTGAAAGCGGCTGGTCTTTTTCCTGCAATCTTGGATCCTTGTTTTCAACCAGGTAATTTTGAGTTTATAGATTTTTTAATCTCATTTAAACTCGGTTTCACAGAGACAATTGTAACTTGGATTTCTCTGTTTGCAATTTATTATCCGCTCCTCGGAGTACTCGGGTTCAAGACCATCCGCGACGCCAAAGCTTTTCGGCAAAAGAGTCCGAATTTAGATCTTCGAACTAAAGTCGGAAAAAGTAAAGAACAACGCTTGTCTGAGATGGGTCGCAAGAAACTGGTGAAGGCCTACTTGGCAAATCCGATTATGAACCTGAAGGACACCAACGTCGGTGATGGTGTGACGTCGGTGGTTGCTACTGAAGTTGTACTACAGAATCCATTAGCGATAGCAGCGACTGGTCCAATTGACGCTATTGCTGCTGTTGTCACCGGTTCATCTGGAGTTGAACCAATTACTGAAGTTTCTCTACCAGAGGTCCCGCCGATTATTGATGTTGTCTCTGATGAGCATGAAGGTGACCGAGAAGTGGTCGAAGAGAAGCTCCGTTGACCCGTCAAAGGAAAAGACGTGCGGAAAGCGTTCCAATCGCCGAAGGTCGTACTAAGAAGAAGCACCATGTCAGTCAACGAGAAAAGAAGAAAAAGGAACCGTTGGTTGACCGATCTTTCTTGCCCATTGATGAGGAAAGGGCATTGAACTTTAGGCAGCCTCGAGAGTCGGTCGAGAAATGGTTCTCGACTTTTGAATCGGTGGATATTCCCGAGATATCGAGTACAGTCGAGCTGCCGAGCCATGTTGTCGATGCTGCTCGGGTCTCTATGATGGTATGGGATCCGAGGTCCGAGATAGGTGTGTCCTCATTGCCGAGTGCTTATAAGTTCAAATACGCGAAAGCTTGTTTCGACCGAGCTCTGATTAGTTTAACGATGGCTGAGGACGATTTCCAACTTAATGTTGCGCAAGTAGATGAGAAGAAGCACACTTTGTAACTTAGAGATGGAGCCATTGCATCTCTGAGAGAGGAAGCGGCAGCCAAAGAGAAGGAATTGAAGGCGAAGGTCTCTGAACAAGATCAACAACTCGCGATCGCTCAGAGTGAAATCAAGACTCTTAAAGTTGAGAAGGCTGGTCTTGATTCTGATGTGCTTAAGCTAACCAGCCAGGTGATCACAACTGAGCAGCGTGTGAAAATGCTTGAAGAACAACTTGCTCGGTGTGAATCATCACTTCACAAGGAGCAAGAGGCTCATGAACTCACTCGCAAGAGTCGGTCCGAGGTTGAGGAGTTGTTAGTAAAGAGCCGAGATGCTCATCGTTTCGACCTCAGCCGACTTCAGGAAGAGAAGATTAAGTTCGCTGAGAAGAAATATAATGATGGTCTTCAAGCTGGGAAGATCCTTGAATCTGAGGCCAATAGACTTAAGGTCAAAGCCGAATCTGACTCCGATGATAAAGACCGAGAATTTGAGATGAACACTTGCATCAATCTTCGCTGGGTTATGGAGCAATTTGATGAAGGGCTTTACAACATCGGAGAGTTGCGACAATATCTCCTTCATAAGATTAAGAGACATAGCTTCAGTCCCTCTATCGCGACTGCTCATATTGATGCTGATGAGGATGAGAAAGACTTTTGTGAATGGCTCCTCGTCTCAGCCGTCGCAGAGTTAGGGACTTCTCATATTCCTCCATTAAATTGGGAGAGAGATGCTCGTCTTCGTCGGTCTTTTGTGAATATGTTGTTAGAGACCGAGAAAGAAAGAAGGCTGAGCTTGCCAATGTCTATGTGAAGACCCTAGCTGAGGTGAACATGAAAGAAGAACTCGAAAAGATGACTCCTGATCAACTTCAAAAACTAGTGTTAACATTCCTCGAAAGGAAGGTTTCGGAGTTATCTCGGGGAGTTAATCAACCTGCTGTTACTGAAGTGTGCGGGATTACTGATCATAACTCAATCTTGGATGAGCGTATCCCAGTGACCCTCACAGAAGTTGAGAATGCTGCTAAGGCTGAAGAAGATCGGGTCTTTGAGATTACCAGCCGGATCATGTATGAGCAGATCACAGGAGAAGATGTGGAGGAGACTGTGAAGGATGAAAAGGCTCAAGTGACCAGTAGTACGCATGCCGATGTTGAGTCTTCAAAGGAGGATGAAGCAGACCTTGCTGAGAGGAAAAATGAAGCTGGGACACCAACTTAGTATTTTATTTCTTCTTTATTTTGTTTTTTGAAGTGTTCCTGACATGTCGGGACACTTAGTTGATTTTATTCCGTACTTGTAATAGTTTTTTGAAAAACAATATCTTATTATGAATGAAGGATCTTTGTTTATATCTGCTCTCATTCATAAGAATCTAAGTATATTAAACTCGGAATTCTGAGTGGGTCGGAATCTTTAGTCTCGACTATCATATTCAGCATGTCATTTTACCTTTTGCTGAACTTTTTCAAGTATTGAGATGTCGGCAAAGTTTTAATTTTTATAAGTGGGCTTTATCAACTTAACTTTATTATAAGTTGATAGAAAATGGAACTTTATCTTATTCAAATCAACATCAGGATTTGAATTTAAAGATACTTAATTCATTAATTTAAAGTGTGCCCTTTAACCTTCCTAAGCTATTGAACTTAGTTGTTTGAAGGTTAATACTTTGGCCGAAAAGGTTTATCTTGCCGAGTTATATAGCTCGGTTGAAGTCAAGATTATCCTTTAGATTTTTTTAAGTAAGATATTAGCCTTGTCCAAGTTTAGAAGGCTTGGCTACATAAAGACTAATATTATACCGAGTTAGAATACTCGGTTCTTTTTAAGAGACTCTTTAGCACACAATTTTTCTTATATTCATCAAAAGAGTGTACAGAGTCATATATACATCATAAACAACTACTGAAAATATTTTATTTAGATAAACAACATTCCAAGGATATTGAAGAGCAAGTCCATCTGGCTTTTCAAGTCGGTAAGTACCTTTTGGGATTACTTGACTTATCTTGAATGGTCCTTCCCACTTCGGTTTTAAAGGTCCTGGGTCAGGTCCAGTAATTCTTTTAAGTACCAAATCCCCAACTCGGAATGATCGAGGCTTTATCTTTGAGTTGATATACTTCTCACTTCTTTGTTTATAGGCAACATTTTTGAGATCTGCCACGAGGCGAATTTCATCTAAGAGATCCAGATTGGTTTTCAAGTTTTCCGAGTTGGTCTTGTTGTGAAAATTTGTCACTCGATATGTCGGGGATCCGAGTTCAACACGGACAATGGCTTCTGACCCGTAAGTTAAGGAGAAATGTGTTTCCCCGGTTGCATGGCAAACGGTTGTTCTATAAGCCCATAGCACATTTGGTAATTCTTCGGGCCAGGTCCCTTTTGCGGCGTCAAGCGGAGTTTTCAAGCCGTTCTTGATTATCTTATTGATCGCCTCAACTTGTCCATTGGATTGAGGATGATATGGCGAAGAGAAGAAATGTTTTATCTAATAATCTTCACAGAGAGCCTCAAGTTGTTTTCCTTCAAACTGTCGACCGTTATCTGTTATGATAAAACTCGGTATGCCGAACCGATATATGATCGATTTTCAAATAAAATCAACGACTTTCTGTTCGATAATCGTTGCTAATGGTTCAGCTTCAGCCCATTTTGTAAAATAGTCGACTGCTACGATAGCAAATCTCACGCCTCCCTTTGCCGTTGGAAGAGGGCCAATTAAGACGATTCCCCATCTAGCAAATGGCCATGGACTATATATCGACTTGAGAGATTCTGGAGATTGGTTAACATTTGGGGCGAACATTTGACATTTCGCGCATTTGCGAATCCAATTTGTTGCATCCACCTTCAGGGTTGGCCAATAATATCCTTGTCGGAGTATTTTATACGCTAGTGCTCGCGCACCGTTGTGATTTCCACAGATTCCTTCATGGATTTCTTCAAGGACATATTTTGACTCCTGCTCGGTTAGACATTTTAGTAAAGGAACAGAATATCCCCTTTTATAAAGGGTTCCATTATCCAGTGTAAACCGAGCTGCTCGAATTCGAAGGGATCGAGCTTCTCTTGGGTCTTGAGGTAAGGCCCCTAATTTTAGGTATGTTACAATTGGTGTCATCCAAGTCGGAGACCCTTGTAACTCGGTATTCATGACCTTGCTAATTGAAGTAGACGGTAATTCCTGGTGACCGACTTGGACATACTCGACATTTTCAATTCCAGTGCTCGATGCAAGTTTGGAGAGCGCGTCAGCCGAAATATTTTGTGAACGAGGAATATGTTCTAATTGTACATCAAGCTTGGACATTCTCTGTTTTACGAGCGTCAGGTATGGCAACAACCGAGGTTCTTTAACTTCAAATTCTTCGTGGACTTGGTTCACCAACAACTGGGAATCGGAGAATACCTTGAGTTTATTTACATTCATGGATTCTGCAAGGCTTAATCCAGATAGTAAGGCTTCGTACTCAGCTTCGTTATTCGTTGCCGAAAAAAGAAATTTAACAGAGTGACAGAACATCTTGTTGTATGGATCTATCAGGACAATTCCTCCGCCAACTCGATGTTGAGTTAATGAACCGTCAATGTACAAAGTCCATGTTTGGTCTTCATTGACTGTTTCAATTGCAGAAGTGAACTCGACAATAAAATCAGATAAAACTTGGGCTTTTATAGCTGTCCTCGATTTGTAATGGATGTCGTATTGACCGAGTTCAATTGCCCATTTAACCAGTCTTCCCGATGTGTCAGGTCGGTGAAGAATGGTCTTTAAAGGATACGAAGTGAGTACTGTTATTGAATGTTCCTGGAAGTAAGAACGTAATTTTTGAGCCGTAATTATGAGGGCATAGGCTAATTTTTCCATCGGTGAATATCGTAGCTCGGCTTCATGTAGTGCTTTACTGATATAATAGATTAGATATTGCTGATGTCCTTCTTCTCGGATAAGGACAGCACTGATAGCAGCTTCACTTACTCCCAGGTACAAGTACAACATTTCTTCAGGCACCGGTTTTTGCAAAGTCGGTGTTTGAAGAAGTGTTTCTTTAATCTTTTCCAGAGCTTGTTGACATTCTTTGGTCCATTCAAATTGCTTTCCTTTCTTTATCTACTCAAAGAAGGGTTTGCAACAATCTGTTGATTTTGACATGAACCTATTCAAAGCAGCGAGTCGGCCAGTAAGAGCTTGAACACCCTTAACCGATGTGGGAGGTGTTAAGTTCAAAATGGCTTTTATCTTCAGGGGATTAGCTTCAATGCCGTGCTGCGTCACTATATATCCTAAGAATTTACCGGAACTGACTCCAAAGGTACACTTTTTTGGGTTCAACACCATGGAATATTCTCTGAGGATATTAAACATTTCTCGTAAATGGTCAACGTGATCAGCAGCACGAATTGACTTGACCAACATGTCATCGACATAAACCTCCATGGTATGTCCGATGAGCTTAGCAAACATCTTGTTAACCAGCCTTTGATATGTGGCCCCTGCATTTTTTAGGCCGAATGGCATCATCGCGTAACAATATAAACCTCGGGCAGAATAAAATGATGTATGTTCTGCTTCTTTGGGCTCTATTGGAATTTGGTTATAGCCCGAGTAAGCATCCATAAAGCTCATTAATTCATGTCCAGCGGTGGCATCCACCATATAATCAATGTGTGGTAGTGGATAGCTATCTTTTGGACATGCTTTATTCAAGTTGGAAAAATCGATGCAGAGTCGCCACGCTCCAGAGCTTTTCTTGACTAGAACTGGATTAGATACCCAAGTCGGGTATTTAGTTTCTTGAATGAACTTGTTGTCGATTAATTTTTGGACTTCTTCTTCAGGGGCCTTTTGTCGGTCAGGACCGAGTTTGCGTCGTTTTTGAACCACTGGCTTAACTGTCGGATCCAAATTAAGTGGGTGTGAAGCCACATTGGGGTCAATTCCTTTCATATCTTTATGTTTCCAGGCGAACACATCAGGGTTTGCCTTGAGAAACTGGATGAGTTGAGTTCGTATTGGTTCCTGAAGATTGACCCCAATTTGAAGCGGCTTGTTACAAACAGGATCATCAATGAAAATTGTTTCAATCTCTTCAGATGGTTCGGCTCGGTCAAATTTGTTTTTCTCTTTGAATTGAGTCCGGGGATCAAGTTCATCTTCCTCATGCTTTGGTTCTTTTCCTGGGCGTCTTCCATGATCACGAGTTATGTCGTCATGACATATATCTTTCGAGATTTGTGACTCCTCGGTTGGTCCAATTTCCATCTCGGTAGTATTAGGTACCGAGTCCTCAAGAGTTGAGAATTTTTCTCGTTCATCCCGGGTATTTTCAGCCATATGTATTGGGGAAGGTGGTTCATGCCAAGGCTTAACCCATACCATTCCACGAGCTTCGTATTGATCTCCATAATGGGTTCCTTCTCCGTTGTTTGTGGGAAATTTCAAAGCGTAATGAAAGATCGAGACAGCTGCACGAAACTTATATAGAGCTGTTCTTCCCACAATGGCATTGTATTCGTTTTTAAGATCCATCACTTTGAATGTCTCCATCATAACTTTGGAGGCCTGCCCGGAAGTCCCAAACCGAATTGGCATGGTTATTTCTCCAAGAGTCGGTGTAATTGTTCTGTTGAAACCTTGAACTTGATCTTTACAGGGTTTCAGCTCGGCTGGATCAATTCCCATTTGTTCAAACGTGCGGAGCATTAAAATACTCGAATATGCTCCGGTATCAACCATAATCCGATGTACTGGTATCCCGCAAATTGGTGTCGTGATCACAAGAGGGTCAGAGTGCGGGTGAGCGAAATAGCTAGCATCATCCACATTGAAAGTAATCGGACAATTATTCCGAGCGTTGATTTTAACTCGGAGGTCGGTTGTTATGACAGTTTTACCCGAGTTATAAGCTTTTCGAGCATAAGCTTTCATTTGCCGACGTGATTCAAAAGACTTGTCGCTACTGTTATTAACTCGGGGGATATTATGAAAACCAGGAGGATTAGAATAACTACTTCGTTGGATTGTTTCACTTTTAACCGAGGATGAAAGATCATTCTCCTCCGAGTTTAATATAAACACTTCTTTATCGCCTTGTCTAATACGCTTCGGATTAACAGGACGATCATCATCTTCATCATCATCTGAGGGTTCTAGCAGTCTGCTTTTTCATTTATAATCAACATTCTTGGCAAATCTTTGGACTTGAGGGTGTCCAATAAGTCGCAATAAGGCAGAAAGCAAGCCCAGACATTCATCAGTATCATGTCCCGCCGACTTGTGATATGAACAGTATTTCATCCTGTCAAGTTTTTCTTCCGGAGTCCTCACAGGTCGGGGGTCGGGAAGGATTCTTTTTCCTTTCAATTCTTCAAATATGGTAGCAGCTCCAGCTGAGAAAACTGTCTGATAGCTGGATTTGACTTCATTAAGATATTTGGCTCTGACTTCCTTCACCTCAGGGTTTTTGGGATTCCCGAATCGTGATTTATTCGGTTTAAAAGACTTGTTTTTCTTCTTTTTAGATTCCTGTTCTATTTCCGACTTATTAGGAGTGAAGTCGAGAGCAGGAACCGACATTGATTCCTCAGCTATGATATGTTGCTGAGCTCGAGCTAGAAAATCTTGAAATGAAGTCGGGTTATTCTGATAAATACTCCAGCGAAACAAGGAATTTGGCTTTAACCCAGCTATCGCCGTAATCAGCAATGTTTCGGGATGACATTGCTCCATATTTTGTACTCGTTCATTAAACCGAGTAATATAATCTTTAACACTCTCATTATCCTTTTGCACAATATTGGCAATGGATTCCTTTGGGATTAAAGATACTCGGGCCCCAATGAAATGAGATCGGAAAGCCGTCCTCAATTGCTGCCATTTCAAAATTGAACACCGAGGTAAAGAATGGTACCATTTTTGAGCACGAGGTCCCAGGGTTAAAGAAAACATCCGACATCTAAGCGCGTCGGTTGCCCCGTGAAGGTCCATCCATGAGGTATATTAACCGAAGTGTGCATCTGGATCTGAGGTACCATCGTAAAGACCGATCTGAGGGACCTTAACTTTGGTGGGAAGTAGTTCCCTTGTTAAATGAGGAGCCAATGGGGTCTCGGCTTCTAGATAGACGTCTTCCGAGATAGGAACTTGTTGTTAGGATCCCTCAGGACTGTCTTGCCGAGTTTCTAACTCGGCGATTCTTTTCCTTAACAATTCCAACTCTTCCGACTCAGGCCTTAAACGGTTCCTTTTGATGGTATAACGTAATTCATCGTTCTCACGTCGGAACCGATTTCGTTCAATGGTATGTCGTAAGTCAGATTGTCGAACATGTTGCGACGTCGCCGGTGACGGAGGCACCGGTTGCTGTTGACGACGCCCAGAATGACTTTCAACAGTAATCTTTGGTTGAACTCCTTCTGGGAGATGATTATTTACAGAGACTACACCACGATTGTCAGCGGAAATATTGTGTTGCGACTCAGGTGTTCGTGGGTGAGAAGTTGCATGAGACGCAGCAGGAATATTATTTTGTTGTTGAACAGGCGGCGTCTGTTGCCTGATTTGAGGATTTGAAGCATGAGCTTGGCTAGGAACCATTACGGTTGGTCCTGCTCTTGTTTGTGCCATGCAATTAGATAGATTTCTGAGAAACTCTGGGTCTTGGAATAGAACAGAGTAATCTATCGTCATAGATGGTACAGTTGAATTGTCAGTTTTATGAGCAGCGTGACGACTGGTTCCAGCGTCTGGATTTTGTTCTTGTCGCCCAGAACTTGACATAGTGATAATACGTGTGTGAATGTGTTCTTTACACACGTATATAGCGGGTCAAATCTTAACCTCAAATTTTGTTAGCCCTTCTTCTAGCGCCAAACTGTTGTTGTATGAAATTAACAACTCAAAATTAAAACAGCAAGGTGTGCTTAAACAGAAATAAGAAGATAATTATATATTGCTGATGGTTTCACAAAAGTACAGGAAATCGATTTTTTTCTTTTAATCGAGATCATTTTAAATCTGTGTAGCCCTGTGCAAAAAAAAAAAAAATCCCCCCGTACAACCATAAATTCTGCTATTTATAGTACAGTCGTTTTTGTCTTTTTGTCCGAGGTGGATAAGATCGCATTTAATGTTGAGCAGCTTCAGTAAAACGGTGTGTAATGGAATGAGGGAACATCAATGATTACTCCTTATTTTGATGGTCCAATTGAATATGTACAATTCCTCTTTCTTGGAAGTTCGAATTCCTTGGATGTCGGATGAATGGATAATTTTTAATGGACGTAATTACAATGTCGGTGAAGTCGGTCGTCGGCCTATGATAAATAGTCGGTTCTACTTCTAGCTATCTGGAAGTCGGTAATTAATTTATTTAACTGGTACCACCTTGAGCTAAATTCAACTATGTCTGAGGGACTATTGATCGAACGAGGCGATTAGTCTTTAGCTTTCATCTCATGAAGCCAAGTCGGTCATCAACAAGGCTACAATCCACTGTACTTGAAGATAATGACAATAATAAATTAGAATTTACCCAAGATATTAAACCCATTGAAACTAAACCACCATTTGATTACACCAATTACATGAAGGCAGCAGCATTGGATATTCTTGGAGCAGCAGAATACATTCATAACCAATATATAGCTGAAAAAGAACAAAGGTGCCCGTCGACATCAACCTCATACCATTTTGATGTCTCGAAATTCAGAGTTGAGCAAACCCCTCAATTTACCCTTAAACAAAATTGAGCAAGTCCTAAAATTTTCGAATTCAAGATAAAAATGAAAATTGTGAACAAAGCCCTAAATTGAGAAAAACCCTAAAATTAAGAAAAAAAGCCTAAAAAATCAGAAATTACCCTTGCCCTGGTGGGTGTCGAGGAGAAGGACGGTTTGTGCCCGTTGGATGGAGATTTCTTTTTTGAGCCAGGCCATTGCTTCTCGCCGGAGAGAGACGAACGGCCATTGAGACAGAGAGAGAGAGACGGAGACGACGGAAAAAAAAGAGAGAGGGAGACAAATGTTCACGGAAAAAAAGAGAGAAAGGAAGGCGCAACAATTTCACAAGAGACAGGAATTGAGAGAGCCGATTTCATAGAGACAGAGAGAGAGAGACGGGAATAGAGAGAGAGTTGAAATAAATGAGAGAGAGAGAGAGAATTGGCAATTTTAGTGAAAAATAAATGAAAAATAATAATATCAGTATATATGTGGGGAGTGAAATGGAAAGATAAAATTAGTGAAAGGGAGTGCAGAGGAAAAAAATGAAGAGGGGGACTGATTTGGAAGATGAAAAAGGGAGAAGGGATTTAAGTTTAATTTACCGTTTCAACATATTCAATAAATTTTATATTATTAAAATACAAAATAATAAACCTCAGGGAGTTTTATGGTTGTGTTATCCTCTATGCCCCTAGCCCCAAATCGTCGCCCAATCTCCACCCTTTCTCCCAAAAATTTCCATCGATTGCCTTCCTCGCTGACGATAAGATTCCGGCCAATGGTCGTTTCTGACCGCTCGGCCCGCCCTTAGCTTCGCACGTCTTAAATGTCTCTGCATGTGTCGCGATTGGGGCTTTTCTTCGTCGCCGACGAGTTTGGGTCATGCGGTGGAGCTCCATCAATCGGAGTCAAAAGGTCTCCTCTTGGTTGCCGGCAGTCTTCGATTAGAGGAGGGAAGATACGATCTTCTTCTGGCTGTTATATCGGAGGTCCAACAGGTTGGCTTCGCTATTCACGGTGGGGCTTATGGTGGTTTGGGCTCGGGTCGGCGGCGATTTGCAGGGGTGTTGGGAGGAGCGTGAGTCGGGGGTCGGGTCGGGACTCCGGATGTCGTGGAGGCCCTGCTGTGTTGACTGGGGTTGAGGGAATGAGTCATCCTCACTCTCTCCTGTCGGCTAGTGGTGTTAGGCGGCGGGGCACCTGGTTTTCCCGAGCTCGTCTAGTGGTGTTAGACGGGTTCGGGCCGGGACTGGTGTGGGGGCAGAGTGTTTTCCTCTTGATTGGTGACGGGTCGATTCTGGGATTGGTTTGGGCTTGGAGTTGGCTATTGTATAGGTGGTTGCGCAGTTTCGGTAGTGGTTCTTCGAGCTTGGAATCTCTCTTGTGTCGATTTTTCACTGTTGGTTGGGGTTCGATTGCTGAGGAAGGGCTTTGTGTGTTCATGTTTTTGTTGTAATTATTTTTTGTTGTTTGTGTTGTCCTTGTGTTGGATAATGTGTTTTCGGTCTGGGCCGTTGGCCCCTGTGCACCCGAGTGTCACTTTAATACTCTGTGGGGATCCGACACTCGGGTATTACCCTGTGGGGGTCTTTGTGTTGTGTTATTGTTTTTTTGGTGTATTTTAGTGTTGTTGAGTATTACCCCATTGGGGTCGGTTCTAGGCGGTTTTTTGACCTGTCCTCCTAGTTTTCTCAGGTGTTAGCTGTTTGTATTCAACTGTTGACTGTTTATATTCGGCTGGTGGCTCTAACTTTGCACATTTGTACCCTTTTTATAATATATCTATCGTTTTGAAAAAAAGAAAAAGAAAATACAACATAATAAAAGTACTCTAGTTCATAGTATAAATATGTATGTTTTATTAAAAAAGTAGTGTTGTCCAACTACTATGCGTACTAATGCAATGATGTTCAACTATTTGGCGGACCAACAACATAAGTTGAGTATTATATGAATATGTATAGATAGATAATAATATTCTTTTAAAATACAGTATTAATATGACATATAGTTTATTATAATTTCTCTACTAATTATTAAACAGTCCGTCTGAAAATAATTAGATATAATTATTTCAATCTCTTAGTAAAATATTAATTTATACACAATCCAGATAAGAGTATAAAGAGCGATATATTGTGCAATTTGTTCATAGTGAGTGCAAAACATATTATTATTAACAGTAACATTAAAGTTAGGCAGATATAGCAGTCAAGTAATTCTGCTTTTCAATTATAGGGTTATGATCATATGAGAAAGGTACATAGTGAAAGAAATAAGAATGAATCTAGATCATTAGATCCAACATACCAATGGTCATGATTAAGTTAAACATTAAATATGACAGTCAAATATGTGTGGTAGTAGTGTTGTAAATAAGTGTACAATCCGTGGTCAAATGTTTGTATTTGACCAATAAGTAAGGACAAACTGGTCATTAAACATTACACATTCATCCATACCACGTGGGGCCCACCAATACATTATCAAACCCCACTCCCTCTCACACAGTAACACACACCTACAGAAATCCTCACTCACACACAACTGCACACACATACACCCCTCTGCACACACACACACACACACACACATCTGAACACACAAACACATAGCTACACACATACACTTCGACCGCTGTAGGTAGCGGCTGGCAGAGGTTAGGCGACACGGCGGCTAACGGAGGTGAGCGACGGTCGGAGACGAAGCGATGTTGCGGCGGACGGTGACGACGCAACGCGGTGACGGCGACGATGCGACGCGGCGGCTGACGGAGAAGAAGATACGTGTTTGCAGACGGCTACGAGGTGGCGAGGCGTCGAACGGAGGCTAGACAACGCGACTGAGGATGGAGACGATGAGTTGTGCTGGCTGACAGAGACGAGGTGATGAGGAGACGGATAATGGTGACGCGACGGTCTAGCGACGGCGGTCCGGCGACAGTGGTGTGTTGTGTGTGAGTCAAGGCCGACGGTGTAAAATGTTCAAGATTGAGGAAAGTCTTTCAGATTTTGAAAATAACAAATGTACAGGCGATGGTGTTGTGTGTGATTAGGGCTTTGCTTATGAAAATTAGATTAACTATAGGGACCAATTTGCAAGTTTTAAAAAGCTTTGATTGTAAGGCAATATAATTAGTGATTAATTATATAAACTACTAAAAAACTAATAAATATGGAATATTGATAAATAGTTTTAACAATATATTCATGGTTGTTCAATTTAATTTTTCATAAAATTATTAGTATTTAATATTTTGTTAATTGATATTTTATATTATTGTTTTATAAAAAAAATTATAATATATATGTAAACGAAATATACTATGCAATCTAACAATTATTAAGGTGCAATTCGTCAAACACTATGGTGCACAGTGTCGGTCTGTACTGTGCATATTGAACCAACCAAACTATTGTCCCAAGTCAAATTGAAAATGAACATAGTTAATTAGTTTATTCGGTTCGGTTAGCCGAATTAACCAAATAATTGAAATAACTTGTTATTTATATTAAAACCATATTTATTATGTTAATAATTTTATTTATTATTTTATATTATTTGAAGTTGAAAAACATTTAAGTTTGGTCGATTTTGATCTCTATTGAGCAAATTTGATAATCGTGATAAAATGCAACATATTAGTTTATAAAGTGCAACATTTGTTTTTTAAAGTGCAATGTATTGATGTGTAAAGTGAATTACTGCTAATTTTAGTATGTTAGCATACTTGTGTTTGTGTGGATGATCACATATAAATTATTTATTTTTGAAAATTAGATTTGGTAGATATAATTGTACATTGAATTAACTTAAATAATTGAAATAATTTATTATTTATTATTATAAAAGTATATTTATTATTTTAATATTTATTGATATTGAATTAACCTAAAAATTTGAAAAAAAAAACAATGAAACCCTATTGTTGTATGTAATTAACAACTTAAAATTATGAACAGCTAGGTGTGTTTAAACAGAAATAAAAAGATATTTGTATATTATTGATGATATCACAAAAGTACAGGAAGTCGGTTTTTTGTTCTTGACCGAGATCATTTCAAGTCCATGTACAATGTGTGAAAAAAGAAGATTTTTTTTTTTTGTACAACTATAAATTCTGCTATTTATAGTACGATCGCTTTTATCTTTTTGTCCGAGGTAGATAAGATTGCATTTAATGTTGAGCAGCTTCAATAAAACGGTGTGTAGTGGAATGAGGAAACATCAATGATTGCTTTTTGTTTTGATGGTCCAATCGAATATGTACAGCACCTCTTGCTTGGAAATTCGATCTCCTCGGATGTCTGATGAATGGATAATTTTTTAAAGATCATATTCACAATGTTGGTGAAGTCGGTTGTCGGCTTCTGAGAAGTTGTCGGTTCTACTTTCAATCAACTGGAAGTCGGTAATCAATGTATTTAACTGGTACCGACTTGAGCTAAGTTCAGCTATTTCTGAGGGATTATTAATCGAACGAAGCGATTAGTCTTTAACTCTAACCTCATGAAGCCAAGTCGGTCATCAACAGAGAGGCCCCCGACATTAGTGGGTATTTGAGCTTTTCGTAAAATGGCTGCTGATGTCGTTATTGTCTTATAATTCCGACTTGGTTGTTCTCCGACTTCTCTTTTACTTTATGACCGACATGAGAACACTTGGTTTTGTCACCAATTTTATCTTCAATGACCATATAACTTTCGGATTGATGTGGCGGTTCTTAAAAGACGCGTTCGCATTTAATGGGTCCAACGGATAGAATTGTTAAGCGACATGGCGTTTCGATATTAGCCCACGTATAATAATCATTATTGTAACGTTACACTATTTAGGGACACGTCCGTTACACGCGCCGATTCCGGGTTTGTCCAACGGTTATAAATCAAAACCTATAAATCGCAATCGGTTTCGACTGTGAAGAGTTTTTTTACCTTTGATTTTCGAACTTTTCGCTTTCATCTTCGTGCTCAAACTCTTTCGAATTCCTCTTTCACTTTTTACTTCGTACGGTTTGCGTGATTTCCTTGCGTCTTCTTCGATTTAGGGCTTTGATATCTTCGGTAAGACTTTGCCCTAGTTTTTGTATTTTTGCACTCGTCGATTACAAATGTGTTTTTATTTTCCAATTGATTTCGGAAAGATGACTTCTCACGCCGAGGATAGCATTAGCCGTACAATTTCCGAGATTAAGATTTTTACCGACGAGGATTTGGAATTGCCTCTCGAGTACTTTCGATGGGATCTTATTCTTGTAGAGAGACTCAATTTGAATAGGGACATAATAGAGGAAGATAAGGCGGTAGAAGATGATACGATGTCCCTTGCCGAATATTGGAGACGTCCCGCTCGTCGGTGGCCCGAACCGATTGATGAGTACAGGGGCGAGCCAAGCATTTTGACTGACGCCGACATCGTCATGCTTCGAGGGGAAGTTTATATCCCTTCCTCGGTAAGGTTATTTGCTCTTTATCCGGGTGAAAGGATTAGTTCCCCTCCGCCAAGTTGTGTTGGTGTTTTCGCTGATTCACTGAGGTCGGGACTGAGATTTCCACTTCCAGCTTTGATTACCGACTACTTAAGAGATTGGGGACTCGGTTTGTGTCAAATAGCGCCAAACACGTGGAAGAGAATAATTGGCCTTATGGTGCTATTGAAGGAGAAGGATTGTGACATGCCAACAGTCGAAGAGATAAGGAGTCTCTTCACATTCAGAATATGTGCCGATAGGCAAGTGGCTGACCCGTTAATTTGTTTTGCTTGCGTGGGGAGGCCACAAGGCGGATTGAGAGTTGGCGATTTAGTTACCGATATCCCAGATTCTCTCCACGGATTCCAAGAAGAATGGTTATGGGTTGGCGGAGACTGGCAGACTCCGAATTTTTCTAGACCCTTAATCGATGGTATGTCAATACCCATCGAAGTTAATTCTACTTATTGTAAGTCTTTTTATGTCTCTTGTACCGAGTTGCTCTGACTTTACTTTATTTTTGTACTAACAGGTCAGAAATTTTACGATTTGCAGCCCGAAAGGAAGAATCAAAACTCGGTGCAGAGTTAAAGGAAAAGATTACCGAGTTGTTGAAGTTGAAGAAAGAACAACGTAGCTTCAAACTGATTTTGAAGGACTCGAGGTTAAAAGCAGCTGGTCTTTACCCTGAGATCTCGTATCCTTGTTTTCAGCCAGGTAATTTGCGAGTTTTAAGTTTTCAATCTTATTTGAAGTCGGTCGTTCACAAAGACAATCGTAACTCGAATTTCTCTTTTCGCAGTATATTATCCGCTTCTCGGAGTGCTCGGGTTCAAAACCATTCGCGACGCTAAAGCTTTCCGTCAAAAGAGTCCGAACTTAGACCTTCGAACCAAAGTTGGAAAGAGCAAAGAACAGCGTTTGTCTGAAATGGGTCGCAAGAAATTAGTGAAGGCTTTCTTGGCAAATCCGATCATGAATCCGAAAGAGACCGACGTCAGTGATGGTGCGACGTCGGTGGCTGCTACTGAAGCTATGCAGCAGAATCCTTTGGCGATAGTGACGACTGGTCCGATAGCAGCTATTGCCGCTGCTGTTGTGACCGGTTCATCTGAAATGGAACCGATAACTGAAATTACTCTGCCCGAGGCCCCACCAACTGTTGAAATTGTTTCTGTTGAGCTTGAGAGTAACCGAGATGCGGTTGAGCAGAAAATTCCACTAACCCGACAAAGGAAAAGGCGTGCAGAGAGTGTCCCAGTTGCTGAGTGACGATTTAAAAAGAAGCACGATGTCAGTCAGCGAGAGAAAAAGAAAAAGGAGCCATTGGTTGATCGATCTTTCTTGCCCATCGACGAGGAAAGGGCGCTGAGCTTTAGGCAGCCTCGGGAGTCGGTCGAGAAATGGTTCTCGACTTTTGAGTCGGTGGAGATTCCCGAGATCTCAAGTTCGGTTGAGTTGCCAAGCCACGTTGTCGATGCTGCTCGGGTCCCAATGATGGTGTGGGATCCGAGATCCGAGATTGGTGTGTCATCTCTGCCGAGTGCGTATAAGTTCAAATACGCAAAAGCTTATCTCGGTCGGGCTCTAGTCAGTCTTGCGAAGGCCGAAGATGCTTTTCGACTTAACGCGGCGCAAGTAGACGAGAAGAAACACACCTTGGAACTCAAAGATGGAGCACTTTCATCTTTGAGGGAGGAAGCATCAGCTAAAGAAAGAGAGGGGAATGCGAAGATTGCTGAGCACGATCAGCAACTTTTGATTGCTCAAGGTGAAATCGAGGCTCTGAAAGCCGAGAAAACTGGTCTCGATTCCGATGTGCTCAAGCTAACCAGCCAGATGATCACATCCAAGCAACGTGTGAAGATGCTTGAGGAGCAACTTGCTCATTCACAAAGACAATCGTAACTTGGATTTCTGTTTTCGCAGTATATTATCCGCTTCTCGGAGTTCTCAGGTTCAAAACCATTCGCGACGCTAAAGCTTTCCGTCAAAAGAGTTCGAACTTAGACCTTCGAACCAAAGTTGGAAAGAGCAAAGAACAGCGTTTGTCTGAAATGGGTCGCAAGAAATTAGGGAAGGCTTTCTTGGAAAATTCGATCATGAATCTGAAAGAGTCCGACGTCAGTGATGGTGCGACGTCGGTGGCTGCTACTGAAGCTATGCAGCCGAATCCTTTGGCGATAGTGACGACTGGTCCGATAGCCCCTATTGCCGCTGCTGCTGTGACCGGTTCATCTGAAATGGAACCGATAACTGAAATTACTCTGCTCGAGGCCCCACCAACTGTTGAAATTGTTTCTGTTGAGCTTGAGAGTAACCGAGATGCAGTTGAGCAGGAAATTCCACTAACCCGACAAAAGAAAAAGGCGTGCAGAGAATGTCCCAGTTGCTGAGGGACGATCTAAATAGAAGCACGATGTCGGTCAGCGAGAGAAAAAGAAAAAGGAGCCGTTGGTTAATCGATCTTTCTTACCCATCGACGAGGAAAGGGCGCTGAACTGTAGGCAGCCTCGGGAGTCGGTCGAGAATGGTTCTCGACTTTGGAGTCGGTGGAGATTCCCGAGATCTCAAGTTCGGTTGAGCTGCCAAGCCACGTTGTCGATGCTGCTCAGGTCCCAATGATGGTGTGGGATCCGAGGTCCGAGATTGCTGTGTCTTCTCTGCCGAGTGCGTATAAGTTCAAATACGCAAAAGCTTGTCTCGGTCGGGCTCTAGTCAGTCTTGCGAAGGCCAAAGATGCTTTTCGACTTAACGCGGCGCAAGTAGACGAGAAGAAACACACCTTGGAACTCAGAGATGGAGCACTTTCATCTTTGAGGGAGCAAGCTGCAGCTAAAGAAAGAGAGTGGAATGCGAAGATTGCTGAGCCAGATCAGCAACTTTTGATTGCTCAAGGTGAAATCGAGGCTCTGAAAGCCGAGAAAACTGGTCACGATTCCGATGTGCTCAAGCTAACCAGCCAGATGATCACATCCAAGCAACGTGTGAAGATGCTTGAGGAGCAACTTGCTCATTCACAAAGACAATCGTAACTTGGATTTCTGTTTTCGCAGTATATTATCCGCTTCTCGGAGTGCTCGGGTTCAAAACCATTCGCGACGCTAAAGCTTTTCGTCAAAAGAGTCCGAACTTAGACCTTCGAACTAAAGTTGGAAAGAGCAAAGAACAACGTTTGTCTGAAATGGGTCGCAAGAAATTAGGGAAGGCTTTCTTGGCAAATCCGATCATGAATCCGAAAGAGTTCGACGTCGGTGATGGTGCGACATCGGTGGTTGCTACTGAAGCTATGCAGCCGAATCCTTTGGCGATAGTGACGACTGGTCCGATAGCCGCTGCTGCTGTGACCGGTTCATCTGAAATGGAACCGATAACTGAAATTACTCTGCTCGAGGCCCCACCAACTGCTGAAATTGTTTCTGTTGAGCTTGTGAGTAACCGAGATGCGGTTGAGCAGGAAATTCCACTAACCCGACAAAGGAAAAGGCGTGCAGAGAGTGTCCCAGTTGCTGAGGGACGATCTAAAAAGAAGCACGATGTCGGTCAGCGAGAGAAAAAGAAAAAGGAGCCGTTGGTTGATCGATCTTTCTTGCCCATCGACGAGGAAAGGGTGCTGAACTTTAGGCAGCCTCGGGAGTCGGTCGAGAAATGGTTCTCGACTTTTGAGTCGATGGAGATTCCCGAGATCTCAAGTTCGGTTGAGCTGCCAAGCCACGTTGTCGATGCTGCTCGAGTCCCAATGATGGTGTGGGATCCGAGGTCCGAGATTGCTGTGTCTTCTTTGCCGAGTGTGTAGAAGTTAAAATACGCAAAAGCTTGTCTCGGTCGGGCTCTAGTCAGTCTTGCGATGGTCAAAGATGATTTCCGACTTAACGCGGCGCAAGTAGACGAGAAGAAACACACCTTGGAACTCAGAGATGGAGCACTTGCATCTTTGAGGGAGGAAGCAGCAGCTAAAGAAAGAGAGTGGAAGGCGAAGATTGCTGAGCAAGATCAGCAACTTTTAATTGCTCAAGGTGAAATCGAGGCTCTGAAAGCCGAGAAAACTGGTCTCGATTCCGATGTGCTCAAGCTAACCAGTCAGGTGATCACATCCGAGCAACGTGTGAAGATGCTTGAGGAGCAACTTGCTCGGTGTGAATCATTACTTCATAAGGAACAAAAGGCTCATGAGCTCACTCAGAGAGTTCGGTCCGAGGTTGAAGAGTCGTTGATGAAGAGCCGAGATGCCCATAATGCCGACCTCAGCAGACTTCAGGAGGAGAAGATTAAGTTTGCTGAGGGGAAATATAATGACAGTCTTCAAGCCGGGAGGATCCTTGAAGCTGAGGCCAACAGACTTAAGGCCAAAGCTGAATCTACTCCGAAGATGAAGACCGGGAATTCGAGATGAACACTTGCATCAATCTTCGCTGGTTCGTTGAGCAGTTCGATGCTGGCCTTTATGATATTGAGGAGGTGAGTCAATATCTCGTCTTTAAGATCAGGAAGCACAACTTTGATTCTAAGATCGAGACCGCTCATATCGATGCCGATGAAGATGAGAAAGAATTCTGTGAGTGGCTTTTAAAGTCTGCCGATGAAGATTTAGAGATTCCTTGCCTTCCTCCTCTGAGCAAAGAAAGAGATGCTCGCCTCCGTCGGTCCTTTGTTGATATGCTCTTAGAAACCGAGAAAGAAAAGAGGACGGAGCTCGCTGACGTCTATGTGAAGACGTTAGCAGAAGTTAATATGGAGGAGGAGATTGAGAAGATGACCCCTGAGCAGATTCGGAAGGCGGTTCTGTCTTTCCTTGAAGAGAATATCCGAGAATTGTCTCAGGGCGTCAAGCAGCTGGAAAGGACTGAAGTTCATGGAGTTACCGAGAGAGATGCTGCTGTCGATGAGAGTATTCCGGTAACTCTTTCAGATGTTGAGAAGGCTGCTAAAGCAGAGGAAGATCGAGTGCTGGAACATATCGGCAGGCAGATGTTCAAACAAATCACCGGTGAAGATGTGGAGGATTCGCTGCGGGCTGACAGGGCTAATGAGGAAGCAGCTAAGGAAGATGATGGTGCTTAGCCTGTCTCGAACTTCTTTTATTTTTCTGTTTTTTTTTTTTTTTTTTTTTTTAAGAAGGCATGTCGGGACACTTTAGTTTACTTTATCTCCGTAGTTGTAATAGTTTTTGAAAGACAATGAATGAATGATCTTTGTTTATATTTGCTTTCATTCATAATATCCAAGTATATTAAACTCGGAATTTTGAATGAATCGGTATTTTTAGTCTCGACTATTATATTCAGCCTGTCATTTTACTTTTGCTGAATTTTTTTAAGTGTTAAGATGTCGGCAAAGTTTAATTTTGGTAAGTGGGCTTTATCAACTTAACTTTATTATAAGTTGATGGAGAATGGAATTTTATCTTATTCAGATCAAACTCAAGGATCTGAATTTAAAGATACTTATTTCATTAATTTAAAGTCCGCCCTTAACCTTCCTAAGCTATTAAACTTAGTTGTTTGAAGGTTAACACTTTGACCGAAAAGGCATGTCTTGCCGAGTTATATAGCTCGGTTGAGATCAAGACCGTCCTTTGGATTTTTTTTTTTTGAAGTAAGATATTAGCCTTTGTTCGTTCCACTTTTGTCATGTTTTCTTTGTTTATTTCATGCTTGTTTTTCCCCTACTTAGGTATTTTTCTTTGGTTTTTGGTCCGTTTCGAGTCGTCTCGTACTTATCCTTTGTTTTAGTCGTTTTTGGTCTTTTTGTTCGTTTTCCCCGGTTTTCCGTATTTCTTGTCGGTGGTGATGTGCAGGTTTGGTGGCTCGTTGCATGGATATGCGAGGTCTACGGTCTAGATGGATGAGTTGGGGTCGTGTTGGAGAAGACGGGGTCAAATTCCGAGTCCGGATGAGAGAAAACGAATCCAAAAACTAACATTCAGATATTGTTCGCCGCGGCCGCGGAGATGAGGAAGTCGCGGCCGCGAGATGCACGTAAATCCCAGTTTCTGGCTCGCGGAGGTCGCGGCCGCGGAGGAAGTCGCGGCCGCGAGATGTTGTTCGCCGCGGCCGCGGAGGTCTAAGTCGCGGCCGCGGAGGTCGCGACAGCAGATTTTTAAGTTTCGTTTTTTGATCAGTTTTTGGATCGACTTTTCACCTAGGTTTAGTTCCTCCCTCATGATTATTCACTCCAAAACAGTTTTTCTCTTAGTTCTTCATAGGATTTGATCTAGGATTGTGAAAACACCAAGATTAAGCTTGTGGATTCA
>BKCP01007593.1:0-111484 GCA_008636005.1 Striga asiatica
GCGCGTGCTGGGCTGCGCGGGTGAGGGCTGCTCGCGGGAAAAAGGGCTTGGGCCAAGTAAAATAGTTTGAAATGGCTCCCCAACACTTAGAAAAAATTTGCAAAGTGATGTTAAGGCATGGGGACATGCCCTTGGGCTCGGTGGCACGTTCCCGGGTGCGGCTCGAGGCGCAGGTGCGGGACTCCGCACGAGCGGCCCGGGTAAGGACTAGGGCTCGGCTAAAATGATCAATACTTATACTTTGATATTATTATACACTTAGAAAAATATTCTAAGTATAAAAATACCAATGCTTGGCCATGCTCGGAATTTACCTGAAAATTTACTCGGAACCAAACTAGGGTTCGGAGTCGATAAATTCTCGAATTGACATGCTATTATTTATCAACTCAAATTAATGGATTAATCTTAACTTATACTTGAGATAGAATTATTCAAAGAATAATTTATCATGTTTGAGCATTTAGCATAAATAATATAACTCGATAATTTCTAAAAATTACAGATTTCACTTATAGTCGAGCAGTGAAATCGTTCTGAATATTATTACTGTTTTGGGGCGTTACAGCATGTCCGTGACCGGCCCTTGCCGGCCGTTCGACAATTTACCTTGACCAATATGACATAACTTGACTTGATTAACATTTTTATACATACATAGGCCTGAGGGTCGTGACAATAACATGAAAGTTGATCTTATTTAACATGATTGGCCATGGCGTGCGCGATAGGCGCGTCCGACGGCCTTAACTTGTACGCTCGACCAAACATGAACTTTTCTCGAGCCACATGAATTGATTGACCATAATTTATCATTTAAAGGCTGTTGGAACATAAATGTCCCTAACAAATTTGATCACAATGAAAGATACCATGATATGGTGAAGAACGGCCCGTGGGCGCGCGCTACGTGCGCGGTCCACTTCCCTTGGCCGAATCATGAACAAAATGACAATTTATCTCGGGCCATCTTTCTTGACTGAACATAACACATTAAATAAGGACTAATGATGCATAATTTGCTCGAGGAAAGTTGACTACATAAGGAGATGAATTTGCTATGGCCTAAAATGCACACCCGAGAGCATTTTCGGTTATTACATGAACTTAGACCTATAATTTGAACTCGACATGATACATATAACATCATAACAGGGTTAGTATTATGTTACCCTTTGATTGCCCAAAGAAAGTTAGCAAAATTTCAAGGATAGTTCAGGCCCTTCTTCTCCTTTGCGTGCGTACAGTAGGCTAGGATTAAAATATCTTAATCTTGTTTAAGGCTTGCTTAGAAAATAGCTTAAGTTATAAGCTAAAAATATGTCCAAACATTTGATTTATAGCCGGTGAAAATGGATGAAAAATGAAGGTAATTCTCACGGCCAATGGCCTCGTGCCATTTGCCGCGTCCTTAGGCCATGAGGTGTACCATTTTTAGCTTAGTCATCCTTTACTTGGCAAGAAGAGGCCACTTGTGCTAGGAAGGATAATTATTCATGTGACTTACCCAAGCTTCCGCCACTTGTGCTCATTAAGTACCTAAGCATGTTTAAGGCTTGATTTGCGCATGATTAACTTATGCTAGGGCAATTAGAAGGAACTATGCACCCTAGCCGTGCAATAACCTATGCTTAAGAACATATGATAAATGAATGATCACTTAGACTTTAGTAGACATAATCGAGGTACATAAGGAACCACTAAGTACGATTATGCGCATGATCATGCACGATTAGCGCGAGATTAGTACATTTACCGCTCGATTAAGTACGATTTGATTCGATAATATTTTTATCGGGCGATTGAACATAAATTAACTTATACGTTGAATATTTAATGATTCCGAGAATAATATGAACATTACGATACTAAGTACGTAATTTACATTAGGTAAAAATGGGCTATTACATAAAATCATGAAATTCCAAAACTTACAGAAACTACACACATACGGCTACATATCTCATGAAGACCATTTTCGTAATTGAGTATGTTTGATACATCAAATTGGGTCATACATTAAAGGTATATTCTCAGTCCTGACTTCATAAAAACTGGACACACAACTGACTTGTAAAAACTATATAAAATCCATATGAACTCCGATTCCCAAGATTCCAAAGCCTACTGAAACCTAACAAAATTTTACACATATCACCTGAAGAAAACATTCCCAAAAAACGAGTTCTTGGTCACCAAAAACGTCTCACAACAGAGGCCACGAAAACAGAAATTTCATGCATAACTTCTATAAATCATCATTGTTGTAGCAAATTTTGTTTTATATTTTTCCGAGCACCGAGTTAAAAACTCGTTTCCCGGGTCGATCTCAAGGACTGGTCAATCGAACTATATTATGTGTAATTCAATTTCTTTTATATATATAATAATGCAGAAAATTAATCCAGATTTTTTTGCTTGATTACAATTAGAAATTTACATAACATTACAGAAACAGAAGAATGACATTAAATAACAGAAAGTCAACTGGAAAAGCAAAACAGTAAATAACAGAAATAATTTACAATAGTAGTAATAATAGTAATAATAATATTAATAATAATAGTAATAATAATAATAATAATAATAATAATAATAATAATAATAGTAGTAGTAATAATAGTATATAAACAGAAAGTAAATTGCAGAAAGTAAAGTGCAGAAAGTAAAGTGCAGAAAGTAAATTACAGTAATAATAGTAATAATAATACTAATAATAATAATAATAATATTTCTATATATATATATATGTGATAAGTAATTGGCAGGGAGTAAAGTGCGTAAAGTAAATAAAGCAATAAAATTACAACAGTAGAAATAAGCAATAACATTAAGCAATAATAGTTAATATTTATAACATATATATATATATATATATATATATATATAAGTATCCACAACTATTATTATTGTAGTAATAATATTCATAATCATTCCTTTAGGAACAATAAGAATAATTACGACTGCAATAACAATAATCGGAATATAAATTTATAACGTCTTAACGGAACGGAATTTACAGAATAACACTCGGATTTTAACTGGATAAACACTCGAATTTTAACTCACAACATAAAATAAAATTACACACACAAGTGTTTCAAGTACCAAATGAAAATAAAAACAAGAACAAGAACATCAAGAACACTAGAAAGTGTTTGTACTAATTCTAATATTTGTATCTAAGAACTCAAGCTAAAACTTCCTTTCCGAACTCTCTCCTAAGACCTCTCACAAATGATGTATTTATACTAGTTCAAGAGGGGACAAAATCACATCAAAATCATCTTAAGATCATTATGCATTAATGGCTAGCATATCTATCAAAAATCAGCCCAAAATCTTCCAAAATCCGCCCAACATCCATGTTTGAAACGTGGGCGCCGCCCATGTTGAACAAGACTTGGCAGCTTGCGCGGTTTTACGGTTTTGGCTCGTACGGGCTCGTCCGGACTCGGAATTGAGTTCCGTTTTCTCCTACGCGTAGCTAACGAACCCCTCTTCAATTCAATGTCATATACTGGCCATAATTAGTTACAAAAGTTGCCCCAAAGTTATGCTGAAAAGTGGCCGCGGCGCGAGGCTTGGACAGCTTGCGCGGCTTTACGGTTTTTTCTCGTTTGGGATCATTCGAACTCGAAATTTAGTTCCGTTTTCTCCTACGCGTTACTAACGAGCTCTTCTTTCCAGCTATGCTCAAAAGAGCAATTTATCTTGTAACTCAAATCTTCACGGGGCTCGATACCAATGCGTCGGAAACGATAACTCTCGAAAATCCAGACTTATTATACCTGAAATTACACCAAAAACCGAAAAAACACAAAAACACACAAAAATATACGAAAACACACGAAAAACCACAAAATACACAATAAACACTAGAACAACAAAAATAACCAAAAACAACTAAATGGACCGAAAGACCTTCTAAAAGACCTAAAAATGAGGGAAAATAAATGTAAAATAACAATAAAAAAACGTAACAAAAATAATCACAACAAATTCCCCCACACTTAAACCTTTGTTCGTCCCGAACAAAGATGAGACTCAAGAAAAAATGAAAAAAAAATAAAAAAAATCAAGCATAATCGACATTTTTCAACAGATGCTAGTTTCAAATTGTTCTCGTTAACTGAAATGAATTATAATGACCAAATAAATACACTTCCAATTTACTAACGTGGAATCATTCGGCAATAAACTCTCGAAATATATGGACATGTAAGTGTTTATATGCCTCACTCAATTTCACCATATCAGTAAAAAATAGGAATGCTCAAACGGTCGGAATTCACAGTTAACTATATGCTTGCCTGTCATCTAATGTCTACTCAAATGTAATAAAAAATTACAAGTTATGAATTATAGGGTCTTTACGGGTTGTAATGTAGGCTCTTTGGACAAGGTGGGATACAATATGGTTAAGTGACTCAATATCTCTTCCCCAACCATAACAATCTTTTCCGGTTTTTAATTACCGAACCTCAACAACTTATCCAAAAGTTACAACTCCAATCCCCAAATGATGTAAATGATTGAATATTTTTATTTTATATATATTTATTTATTTTATATTTTTTTTTTTTTTCGAGAGAACAATTTTTCCAAACGCGAATATTTATACCGAAAATATACTTCTCGTATTCTCGCGATCTCTTCAATAAATATATATATTTTTTTTTTTTATAAATATTCAATCACATACCTCAGCAGTTAATTCCAACCGCAATCTCGTCCAGTATATGAACATCAACTCCAACAGCTTCCCAATAACACCAAGGTTACAAGAAAAATATTAATAAGGCTCAAACTTGGGCTACTAGGGAAATTGTTATCAGGACAAGAAAAACGAATAAAAGGGATATACAAAAACTGCCCTAATCATTTTCACAACAAATAATTCCCAATTTCCATCATTTCAACATAGTCTCAAGGCAAGTTCTAATAACATATGAATTTGACCGATATCCCTCAAGAAAATAAGGCACAAATCTCACACTGAAATGTTATTACAAAATGTTCCACGTAGTTCAAAGGTCATGCAATTTTTAGTCACCATTTCAACATCTCGAGTCAATTTAAACAGTTATCAACTAATCCCGATGATTATCTGTCAAATCATACTTGAAAAATTAAACCTAAGCCGGTCCAAATAAAAGAAAAACACATAGACAAAAATTCAATCATGCAGACAACCCCCCCACACTTACAACCGACAATGTCCCCATTGTCAATTTGCAGGTGGATTACAGTTTTTATAATTGAAAAGAAAAACAAAATGGAAACTAAAAGAAGTAAAAGAAAACATACTGAACACAGTGAAAAATCACTGTGTGTCCGGTGGTGGTGGTGGATCGGTATCAGCTCGGCCGGCTTGGCAGTACTGGATGTGCGCTCAGTGGTTTTGGTCCGTCGGTTCCGAAATTCCAATTTTTTTTTATTATTATTTTTTTTATTATTATTATTATTATTTTTTTTTATAATTATTATAGAAAAACAACACACTTATATAAAAAAAACTGACCTCTACAATACTAGCCGCAAAGAGGTCATAGAAATCGGCTAGGGTGTACTATTAGTACGGTGCACCAGCGAACACTTAAGGCGTTGAAATACCTGATGGTCTTTTAGAGCCAGATTCCAAGGCTTTGACACGCTCGAGATCCTCTCGTATTGTGTAAGCTAGGTCGGAGTTCTTGCGCGGTGGTCCGTCGGACTGTATCCTAAAGGGTCCCACGCGTATTAGCTCCGCATGGTCGCTACTGCTACGAGTCGAAAATGTTGCGCATCGGTGATCGGTTGTGTGGAGGAAAGCTCCGCAATGTAGGCAGCGATTATAACGTCGAGCACGACGCCTTTGTGCTTTCCTACTGGTTCCTCCGAAAGGACGGTTGATTGGTTGTTCATGAGTGATGCACTCGCAGATGCGTCGAATGATGTCGGGCGGTAGCGAAGGTTTGGCTAGGTGCAACAGAATCAGTGTCTTGAGAGCTACTTTAGGCATGATCGGTTGAATGTGTGCAGAGATTTTGAGAGTGATGGCGATGGCTTCCTTCGTCGTGGAATGAGATGTTTAAGGCTGTAGAAATCGGACCAGACTTTTTTTTTTTTTTTATTTATTTATTTATTATTATTATTTTTTTTTTATTTTTTTTTTTACATGAAAATAGTAAAAATCGTGGGTTGCCTCCCACGCAGCGCTCGGTTTAACGCCATGAGCTTGGCGTGGATACTCTTGTCATATGTACGTAGGTTCATCGAGACAAATTGCCTCGACATGTTGGTTCCGGTATTCTTCTCCAAAATATGGTTTGACTCTTTGGCCATTGACAGTGAAAACATCTCCATTAGCCGGGTTAAGAAGCCGAACGGCTCCCAATGAAAGTACTTTGTCGGTTATGTATGGGCCGGTCCACCTAGATTTCAGTTTGCCAGGAAACAGGCGAAGGCGAGAATTAAACAAAAGTACCTTCATACCGGAGGTCAGGTCTTTCCGGACTATGGTGGAATCGTGAATCTTCTTGGCCTTGTCTTTGTAAATCTTGGAGTTTTCGTAGGCCTCGTCTCTCCATTCTTCAAGCTCGGACAATTGCAACATTCTTTCTTTTCCGGCGGTATCGAGGGCAAAGTTGATTTGCTTTATTGCCCAAAATGCCTTGTGCTCGATTTCTACCGGAAGATGGCATGACTTCCCAAAAACGAGCCGGAACGGGCTCATTCCCAGCACTCCTTTGTAAGCGGTACGTTGTGCCCAGAGTGCGTCATTGAGCTTGTTTGCCCAATCTGTTCTGGCTACGCCCACAATCTTCTCCATAATCGTCTTTTGATTTGTTTATTGCTCGTCTCAGCTTGTCCAGACGTCTGGGGATGATATGGAGTAGCTACTTTATGAGAAATTCTGTACTTCGTCAATAATCTTCCGAATAGTTTGTTGCAAAAGTGTTTTCCTCCGTCACTAATGATAGCACGAGGGAAACCAAACCTGCTAAAAATATTACTCTGCACAAACTTGATAACCGAATAAGCATCACATGTCCGTGTGGGGATAGCCTCGACCCACTTAGACACATAATCTACACCGAGAAGTATATACTCATAACCTAAAGACTTGGGAAATGGTCCCATGAAATCAATGCCCCAAACGTCAAAAATTTCAAGAGGAATATTATTTACAAGAGGCATTTCATTCCTAGAACTGATGTTCCCAGTCCTTTGACAACGATCACAAGTTCGACAGAATATATAAGAATCTCTAAACAGCGTAGGCCAATACAAACCAGACTGAAGAACCTTAAATGCTGTTTTCTGACTCCCAAAATGTCCTCCACCTGGCATTTCATGACAAAAGATCAAGACATCATTTTGCTCATTTTCAGGAACACACCTCCGGAGAATGTCGTCATTGCCCAATTTGAACAGGTAAGGGTCGTCCCAGTAGAATTTCCTGCACTTCCATTTAAAACGTTTTCTCTCTTGGGAAGAGAGGTTAGGCAGCAAAATTCCACAAGACAGGTAATTAACTATATCCGCATACCAAGGACTTTTCTCAACTTCAAACACATGCTCATAAGGAAAATTATCACGAATATTATTGTGTTCAAAAGATGAAGATAGAACATCAGATGGTACGATGCGAGATAAATGATCAGCTACCACATTTTCCGACCCTTTCCTATCACGTATTTCTACGTCAAACTCTTGTAACAACAAAATCCACCGAATTATTCTTGGTTTAGATTGCATTTTACTCAATAAGTACCTTAAAGCAGCGTGGTCTGAATGCACAATAACTTTAGAACCTAAAATGTAGGATCTAAATTTTTCAAGAGAGAATACGACTGCTAAAAGTTCCTTTTCAGTGGTTGTGTAGTTAAGTTGGGCTCCACCAAGGGTTAAACTAGCATAATAAATTACACGAAGTAATTTATCAACTCGTTGACCCAAAACGGCCCCGACTGCATGATTTGACGCATCACACATGATTTCAAAAGGCAAAGACCAATCAGGAGCAACTACAATAGGTGCAGTCACAAGCTTATTTTTCAAAGTATTGAAAGCATTTAAACATGCCTCATTAAAGACAAAAGGCACATCCTGAGAAAGCAAGTGACACAAAGGCTGGCTTATTTTGGAAAAGTCTTTTATAAATCTTCGGTAAAAACCAGCATGACCTAAAAAACTCCTGATACCTTTTACATTTATCGGAGGTGGTAATTTTTCAATGACATCAACTTTAGCTTTATCAACTTCAATTCCTTTATGAGACACCACATGACCAAGTACGACTCCACTTTTTACCATGAAATGACTCTTTTCCCAACTTAAAGTTAGGTTCGTTTCTATGCATCTTTCAAGGACACAAGATAAACTGTGGAGACAGTTATTAAATGAATTACCGAAAACGGAAAAATCATCCATAAATACCTCCAAGCAGTTCTCAAGCATGTCGGAAAAAATAGAGAGCATACACCTTTGAAAGGTGCCTGGAGCATTGCATAGGCCAAAGGGCATACGCCTGAAAGCGAAAGTACCGTATGGGCATGTGAAAGTCGTCTTTGGTTGATCTTCGGGAGCAATGGCCACTTGGTAATAGCCAGAAAGGCCATCAAGGAAGCAATAGAACTGTTGCCCGGATAGTCGGTCAAGAATTTGATCAATGAAGGGCAACGGAAAATGATCCTTCTTTGTTACGGCGTTTAACCGCCGATAGTCGATACACATGCGCCACCCGGTTGTTATCCGAGTGGGTACCAACTCTTTTTTATCATTTTCGATGACAGTGATTCCGCCTTTCTTCGGAACCACATGGATCGGACTTACCCATTCGCTGTCTGCAACGGGATAGATCAGTCCTTCCGTGTATAGCTTAATGATTTCTTTCTTGACTACCTCGCTCATGTTTGGGTTAAGCCGGCGTTGGCTATCCCGGAAAGGTTTGGCTCCTTCTTCTAGAACAATCCGGTGCATACAAGTTGCCGGACTAATTCCCTTTATATCAGCAAGGCTCCATCCGATCGCCTTTTGTTTTCTTTTCAGAACTTCAACTAACTCCTCCTCCTGTTCTTCTGTGAGTTCTGCACAAATGATTACGGGCTTTTTCTCCTGGTCATCAAGAAACACGTACTTTAGGTGATTAGGCAACTCCTTCAGTTCCGGATTGGGAGGATTTTGTGACTCTTGCTCAATTGCAAAGAGTTCTACAATCGGCAGCTCTTCTTCCTTAAGGTCGGGCATACTCTGTTCTTCAAAATCATGCATCACCATTTCTTCAACGGTTGAACAGACGTCATCGTAAAAGGCACACTCTTCAGTATAGTTAAATGAGGGGGCTAGTTGGGCTTCACGAACGGAAATGGACACAGATTCTCCCAGAACCGACATGCTCAACGTTCCGTTCTTCACATCGATCAATGTGTTGGTCGTAGCCATAAATGGTCTTCCCAACAGGATAGTGTGATCCTTCCCGTTCTCTTGAACGTCCCCAACATCAAGGACAACAAAATCCACTGGGACAATAAGTTGTCCCACTCGAACAAGGACATCTTCCACGACTCCTTTTGGGAATCGAGTTGATCGATCTGCAAGCTGCAGACACATCCGTGTAGGCCTTAAATCACCAAGGCCAAGCTTTTGAAAAATGGAAAATGGCATTAGATTAATGCCGGCTCCCAAGTCAAGCATTCCTGAGGCTTCTTTCCCATTCCCGAGGGCTATTTTGATGACAAAACCCCCAGGATCGAGCTCCTTCTTTGGTAAGTCATATTGCATTGCGCTCGAAGCCTCGTAAACCACCACCTTCTCACCATCGCCGAACCTCCTCTTTTTCGTCACCAAGTCCTTAAAGAACTTGACGTACGCTGGCATGCTCCTGATTACTTCCAAAAGGGGAAGGTTTACGTTCACTTTGGACAGCATGTTGTAGAGGTCCCGGAATTGCTCTTCCTGTTTGTCTTCTCGAAGACGGCCAGGAAAAGGAATTCGTGGCTTGTAAGGATTAGCAGATTTGTGGAGGACAGGTGCCTCCTTTTCTTTATCATCTTCTTTCGTCTTGTCGGGTTCGTCGGCTGGTGATTGTGTTTGTGGTTGGTTTGTTGATTGTATTGGTGGTTGTGCTGGTGGTTGTGTTGGTGGAACTGGATTGCCTACATTGTTATCGATCTCTCTTCCACTTCGCAGAACAGTTATGGCCTTAACTTGTGCTGGTTGGCTTGGTAGCTTCCCCTTTTCAACCTCAGCTTCAAGAGTAGAAAACCTAGTGGCCAGTTGGCCCACTTGGGTTTCAAGATGTTTATGAGCGGCAGCTTGATTGGTCATGAAGCTAAAAATTTTGTCTAGCCTCTCTTCTACGCTGGGCGAACTTGGGTTGGCCATCGGTGCTTGTGGCGGCACTGGCGGACGAGGAGGGTATAGAGCCCTCATCGGTTGCTGTTGTGGAACGAAGTTTGGTCTCGGTTGTTGCTGCTGGTAGTTGGTAGGAGGACTCTGAGTGTTGTTGTTGTTGGCCCAAGAGAAATTTGGGTGATTTCGCCACCCCGGGTTGTAAGTGTTTGAATATGGGTTGTTGATCGGTCGGTTCTGGTACCCTTGTAATGCATTGGCGTCCATCGTCTGTTGTCCAGCATTTTGATCAAACGCCGAAGGACAGACTTCGGGTCCGTGTCCCTGGGTACCGCAAGCACCACATACATCCACAGCCATTGCTTGAACTGGTTGGACACTTCTTGAACTCAACAGTCTCATCTGCTCAGCAATCTCAGCAATTTGCTGAGCCATGGCACTGTGTCTGATGGATATTTCGTCCACCGACACCTTCTTTCCACGAACACTCTTCTGAGACGACTTATTGCTTATCATCTCAAAGATCTCGAGCATTTCTTCTGCAGTACATTCCCCAACGTCACCCCCTGCTGCATTGTCCACCATGTATTGGAGTTGTTGATTTAGGGAGTCGTAAAAACTCTTCATCAACAGTCCCGCTGGAAGGTTGTGATGCGGGCACTGTCTTTGGAGATCTTTGAATCGCTCCCATGCTTCATGCATGGCCTCGTGTGGTTGTTGGGTGAAAGAAACAAGTTGAGATCGGTAGTCCTGCGTCTTCTGATGGGAATAGTATTTCCCAACAAACTTGGAATAAACTCCGGCCCATGTTGTAAGAGAGGCAGGGGCCAGAGTCATAAACCAAGCCTTTGCTCGATCCTTCAGTGTTTCTGGGAAACACCGTAGCTTCAGCTCGTCTTCGGTCAGGCCGTGGAGAGGGAAAGTGTGGAGAACGTTGTAGAACTCCCGGATAAAGTGTAATGGATCCTCTCCGGCATGCCCGTGGAATGATGGCAGTTGATTGAAATGAAGCATCTTTAACTCATAATTCCTGGCAGCTGGACTCAACCGGATACAAGATGTAACCGGGCCGATTTCGGGATAGCCCAAGTCTTTAAGAACATTCCTAGGTGGAACGTTCTCGCCTTGTTCTTCGTGCTGTGCCATCTTGTCCTGATCACTTGACTGGGCGCTTGTCGGATTAAATACAAGTCCACTCCTGGTCTGCATAAACAAAGACAAGAACCCGTTACGAGCACCAGATTAAAAATAAAAAGAAAATAACTTGAAGAACTAAAAGAAATAAATATATATATTTATATATAATTTTTTTTTTTTAATAGAAAGAAAATTGACGATACACAATATAAATCTTTAACCAGTCCCCGGCAACGGCGCCAAATTTGTTGTAGCAAATTTTGTTTTATATTTTTCCGAGCACCGAGTTAAAAACTCGTTTCCCGGGTCGATCTCAAGGACTGGTCAATCGAACTATATTATGTGTAATTCAATTTCTTTTATATATATAATAATGCAGAAAATTAATCCAGATTTTTGCTTGATTACAACTAGAAATTTACATAACATTACAGAAACAGAAAAGAAAGACAGTAAATAACAGAAAGTCAACTGGAAAAGCAAAACAGTAAATAACAGAAATAAATTACAATAGTAGTAATAATAGTAATAATAATATTAATAATAATAGTAATAATAATAATAATAATAATAATAATAATAATAATAATAATAATAATAGTAGTAATAATAGTATATAAACAGAAAGTAAATTGCAGAAAGTAAAGTGCAGAAAGTAAATTACAGTAATAATAGTAATAATAATACTAATAATAATAATAATAATATTTCTATATATATATATATGCGATAAGTAATTGGCAGGGAGTAAAGTGCGTAAAGTAAATAAAGCAATAAAATTACAACAGTAGAAATAAGCAATAACATTAAGCAATAATAGTTAATATTTATAACATATATATATATATATATATATATATATATAAGTATCCACAACTATTATTATTGTAGTAATAATATTCATAATCATTCCTTTAGGAACAATAAGAATAATTACGACTGCAATAACAATAATCGGAATATAAATTTATAACGTCTTAACGGAACGGAATTTACAGAATAACACTCGGATTTTAACTGGATAAACACTCGAATTTTAACTCACAACATAAAATAAAATTACACACACAAGTGTTTCAAGTACCAAATGAAAATAAAAACAAGAACAAGAACATCAAGAACACTAGAAAGTGTTTGTACTAATTCTAATATTTGTATCTAAGAACTCAAGCTAAAACTTCCTTTCCGAACTCTCCCTTAAGACCTCTCACAAATGATGTATTTATACTAGTTCAAGAGGGGACAAAATCACATCAAAATCATCTTAAGATCATTATGCATTAATGGCTAGCATATCTATCAAAAATCAGCCCAAAATCTTCCAAAATCCGCCCAACATCCATGTTTGAAAAGTGGGCGCCGCCCATGTTGAACAAGACTTGGCAGCTTGCGCGGTTTTACGGTTTTGGCTCGTACGGGCTCGTCCGGACTCGGAATTGAGTTCCGTTTTCTCCTACGCATAGCTAACGAACCCATCTTCAATTCAATGTCATATACTGGCCATAATTAGTTACAAAAGTTGCCCCAAAGTTATGCTGAAAAGTGGCCGCGGCGCGAGGCTTGGACAGCTTGCGCGGCTTTACGGTTTTTTCTCGTTTGGGATCATTCGGACTCGAAATTTAGTTCCGTTTTCTCCTACGCGTTACTAACGAGCTCTTCTTTCCAGCTATGCTCAAAAGAGCAATTTATCTTGTAACTCAAATCTTCACGGGGCTCGATACCAATGCGTCGAAAACGATAACTCTCGAAAATCCAGACTTATTATACCTGAAATTACACCAAAAACCGGAAAAACACAAAAACACACAAAAATACACGAAAACACACGAAAAACCACAAAATACACAATAAACACTAGAACAACAAAAATAACCAAAAACAACTAAATGGACCGAAAGACCTTCTAAAAGACCTAAAAATGAGGGAAAATAAATGTAAAATAACAATAAAAAACGTAACAAAAATAATCACAACAATCATCAATAATCATTCAATTCAACATGGCACATAATCTTTATTAACCAAGCTTTATTATCAACTTCTTAAACATTAAACATCTTTTAAAAATATCAAATTGTCCAAGATCCAACTTGGTCTTTCATTAAATATAAAAGAAAATCATTGAATCTTATATAATTCTCTTGTTAATTTACATATCTTATCATGCTTTATTAATATTATGAACATTAAATTCAGCCCAATAATCGAAAAGAGGGTTTACCGTGCTCGGGAAAAAGAAGAAAAGAATGACTCGTGAAAAAGCTCGGGCTCTTGGCGGTAGGCTTGAACGTGTGAAGGGATGGAGTTTTCTCTTCTTTTTTTTTCACTTCTTCTTGTGTGCGTGCGTTTTTTTTTTTTTCTTTTTTTATAGAAGATGCTTGTGAAATAATTAGCGTAGGGAAAAATAAATCTCATGAGGGAAGAGATATATTTATAAAGCTAGGTTTATAAGACTTGGAATAGAAAAAGGATTCCTATTTCCATGTATGTGGTCTCTCCTTAGGGCCGATTTGTGATGCTCAAAATTTTAGATTAATACTCCTACTAATTACTGCTAAGGTTTTAATTAATTAATTAATCTATCCCATTAATATAATAAAAAATTATATTTATATTATGACTATTTAATACTTAGGAAAATTAAATAGATGAGGACATCTAAATAATTTTTTCAATTATCAATATTTAGGATTAATGAGTGTGGACACTCACTTAATCGATACATAAAAATCGAGCTTAACAATAAAATAAAATAACATTAACATTAACATTAATTAATTAATCATGAAAAATACTAAATATGCATAAAAGGAATGACACGAGTTCGGGGCATTATAAATAATTATTCAGTTTTATTTTAAATAATCGTTCGATCGAACCGAGCGAATTTATGGGCTAAGTCGAGCCCGAGAGCCGAGCCGAATGTCGAGCCGTAACCCGCACACCTCAGCCGACCCGAACCAGCGCCCCAACCGACCCGTTTTTCCCTTGTGCATGTGTGTGTGTGTCTTGAGGAGTAAGAAAATAAAACCTAATATATATGTTGTATTTATCTCCTCTCTCTCGTTTTATTTTCTCTCCCGCAGAACAGAGAAAACAAATCTCTCTCGCAAACTCACGCTCGATCTCTCCTCTCTCACGCAAAAATCCGACCCCTTCATCATCATCACCTCTCATAGTCTCGTCATCATCGCGAGCAGATCCGACGAGCTTCATCCTCCACGCGCAGGGCCCCCGGCAAACAACCAGCGGCCATTCCCAGTCACGCTCGAACCCTGGTCCGTCACTCCTCCCGCCCGCGTCGTCCTTCTACCACCACGAACAACCGCGACCTTCACAGCAAAGACGGCCTCTGTCGCTAAGTCCAAGTCGCCGGTAGACCTTCACCATCGTCGCGCACAGCCGCAGCCGCAGCCGCGACCAGCCTTCACCATCGTCTGCAACTCCGGCAAGACCTCTCAGCGCCTCTCCACCGCCTGCTCCGTCTCGTCTAGCATCTCAAGTCGCCATCCTCCTCCTTCGCGGAAGTCCCGAGCAGGCCGCCTTCCACCGGCGATTAAGGCCGCCGTGAGCCCTCCTTAGCGAACCAGCAGGCCCTCCTCCACCGCGACCAGCAACGGCCGGCGACCGCCCATGTCAAGCAGCAGCAACTCGCACTCTTTTTTCGCTGAATAGCAATGATTTCAGATGTCGTTCGTTCAAACCGAGATGAAACTCCTTGCCGGTTCCCTTACGGGCAGCATTGGCTCTTTTTCCGACGAGCAGCGGCCCTTTCGGGCTCGTGCGAGTATAACAACGGGCAGTCTTTTGTCGTGAGGGTTAGCAGCAGTGAGCCGTCGAGCCCCGTTGTGTGCCGTCAACCCTCGTTCGACTTCCCTTACATATCGTTTTCCCGAGAACGGTATTCTTTCGAGCCCGGGCTGAATTTAAACTGTTGCTCAATATTATCGAATCACACTATGTAATAATACGAGTGAAAATCATAAGATTTTATTTTCCTATCGTTTTTAATTAGACTGAGTTGGACCTTGGACAACGTGTTTTTGATATATCAAATCTTTAAGTCTTAAAGTAATAATGTCGAGGCTTTCTTAACATGTAATTTACGTGATTTCGAGGCTATGTTGTTGTTTGAAAGTATTGAGTTGTTAAAGGCATGGAAATTTAATTTTCGAGCCTCAGTTTGTGCTCTGTTTTGTCGACCAAGAAGCTGACTTTTATACAAGTGTTCTTCTTGAGTTTTGTAGTGCGTTGAGTTAGGTTTCGGTGTGTTTTGGAATTTTGTGATTTGGAGTTGAAATGGATTTTATATGAATTTTCAAAGTTAGACAAGTAGGCCGTTTTTTTATAAACTCGGATAGAAACTTTGACCTTATTCCATGGCTGTTTTTGATGATCTTAACGTGCCTTTATGAAAATTCATTCTTCATGAAAAATGTAAAGATGCCTGTAGGAATTGGAAGTATGCACTTTGGAGTTCCAGTTGATTTTATATGATATTTCTAAGTTGAATTTATGCCCGGAATTTTTGAAGCAGTGGCTGTGTGTATGCATGGAATGTATGCTCTGAATTGATGCCTTTAACGTGATTATATTCGAAAATTCTCTTCATGAAATTTGTATATTTCCATGTGTAGATTTTGTAGGTTTTAAGTTTGTATTAATTGGAGTTGTGTAGCTTGAGCTGTTGCCATTTTAATAGGGTGCTGTATTTTCGAAAAATTGTTCTCTGGCTATTTTTACAAACTAAATGTTTTATATTCAAACTGGTTGATAATGTTGTAATTTGCCCATGGGGTCTTCAGAGAAGTTGCAGAGAATTGAGTTACCTACCTTGGAGTTTTTGAAGTTCAGTAATATCATGTCTATAGCGTCGGTTATTGTGCATACACTGAGAACCTGTCAAGCTGTATATTTTTATTTATCTACTGCACCTATGTTTTGGATGTTTGCTGATTTATCATGTAGATAATGACCTCGTCTGATCATAAGTTGTTCTTGAGAGTTGTAGATTTATGTCTTAGGAATCACATGCCACTGGTTTCATGTAATTACGACGTATGTGCTGCTAAATATGTTCATTTGAAAATCGCTCCGCATATCATGCTTTACAAAATCATTAGTTTGATTCCAAAAATGGCACACACCATCGTAATGCACGATTATATGAACTAAGTGGTTTATTTCTTTATCCATATAGTATGTATGATCCTTAAGTGTTCTAAGCGTTAAAAGTTAAGCAAGCCAAGATATCTAACAATCGAAAAGACTTACACATAAAATGTTTTCAAAGCAAGGCGAGCAAGGCGAAGCCAAGCGAGCTAGTTTTCAAAGCCTATGTATATGTATAAGACTAGTGAGTATAAGTTAAGCCTTGATAAGGTTCTAAGACAAGTCTCAACGAATGTAGGTAATTGAGGAGTCAAGTCTCGACCTACGCCCTTTGCTTGTCAAGTTATTTCAATCCGGAAATCCAGGTGGGTTTTATTAAAAATTGTCTATGCAATAAATTGTTTGCTTTACTTGTGTATGATCGATGTGTGCCTACGAATCATGTAGCCTTCGATGTGAGCTGTACCGGCCGTCGAACGGTTGTCCCCATATTTATGAAAATAAACCTGAGGGGTTACTCTTACTGCTGGGCATCGATAGAAGCCCGAGGGGCATTTGGTGTATAAGACCAAGGGGCATAGATGTAGAGCCCATGGGGCATTCGAAGCATGAACCGAGCGAGAGCCTTCCATACATCTACCGGTAGTAGTCTATTGGTATAGATGTGCACATGAGTCTGAACACTGTGAATTTATGTTGAAAACTTGGGATACTTAATTGATTCTTATACATGCTGTGATCATACTATTTCTTTTACCGTTTATGTTATAAAAATGATTATTTCATAGTGGTGAGCCCTACGATTTCGAACTGTGCTCATCCCCACCTGCAATTAACGTTTCATGTTAAGCAAGGTGGTACGACGGCGGAGTAGAGCGGGTGGTAGTCGGTCTATGAGACTGGTTATTAATTGATTTTGCTTCCGCTATATTTATGATTTATGAATCTTTGAACTCTGAGAATTTATGAAGTATTGAGATACTATCGGGGAGATGCCCCGTTGACATTGTTATGTCTTGCAACCTGAGTTTTGTTTGGGGAGCCCGATTTGGGCAAATTGATGATTTATGAATTTATGAATCCCGTTTTGGGAGTTAGATGATTTATTCTATGAAATTGATGTTATGTCGTTGAAGTGATTTGAAATATATGAGTAACGCCACAATTGTTTGAAATAAATTTTGAAACAATTATTCTGATTTTTCTGAAAGTCCGAAATTTCTATAAAATCAAAGTGGGGCGTCACAAGTTTGTACAAATTTTGATTTTTTCTTGGTTTCTAGAAATAATACAAAATCAGGCACGTGAAGCCCAAGAAATTCCCTTATTTGGGAAACTGTAGAGGGTCCTCTTAAATCTCTACAATTCTACACGCATACCTTCATTTTAAACTATGGGACTAGTTATGGTTGGTTTCCTCCACCTTATAATGCATTACCACCTCAACAACTTCTAGCATATCCACTTCAAATCGAGTTTTCTCACCCTGAGACTCTAGAGTTCTTTTCTTACCCTACCCTACCTCTAAAGCTTCCCCCACTCCTCTTCCTTCTAAATCTATTATCATATTAATATTTTCCACCACTACACTTAATTTTGGTTTTCGTACAAAAGATTTCTTTGTTTTTCTTTGGAGAACTCTTCCTCCAATAGAGGAAGGCTGAACGTTAATTTCTACAATCTGATTATCTCTCAGATATTTTTTTTTTTTTCCAACGAAAACCAAGCTTATATATAACTCAAAGTACATACAACCGGAAACCAACGGGTTACTGAACAACGGGAGAAACATCATCTTGTTCCCCCTCCAAAGCCAACATGGCCAAAGACCTACTAGAGAAAGAAGTAGAAGACAAACCAAACAAACACGAACGAAAAGACCTACATAACAAACTAATATCCTCTAACATAACATTCGAATTACAAATAGAACCATTCAAGCTGTTCAACAGGTGTAGTACCGATTTAAGAGAAGTAGTACAAACAATGTGTTGCCAACCTTCATCCACAGCCTTTTCTAACACCCATCTAATTGCCAGCAAAACAGCATTCTCATGTTGATACCACCCCTGCCAAACAGCATTCCATTCATGCACCAGTCGACCCTCTGTATATACAGCAGCTCCCAATCCAATTTGCCCTGAAGAAGAGCCATGAGCACTGACAGACAACAGAAACTGTCCTACTCCATTGGAAAAATGGTTCTTCTCCATGCTTTGATCAGGAACTGTCTGCCCTCGAACTGTAGGATGCTTTTCCTTTGCTGCAATAAATTCTCTCATGGATTGCTTTGCCTGTGCCACCAAGATGATCTCTGACAGAGCCTCCTTCTCAAATTTCCATTTATTCCTTGAACACCAGAGTCTCCATATGAGATATGCTGAGATACAAATCCTGTCTTCCATTTCTTTAGTGTTTCTGGCAATACAAATGTCCATCCACCAGTTCTGAAAAGTGCATCCCTGCAACTCAAAAGCTTTCCATGAGATACCTACCAATTTCCAACAGAGTTGTGCTCTGGGACAAAGAAATAGCACATGATTCAGATCCTCATTATCTTCACCACACATATCACACATAGTATCAACTGGCATCCCTCTCCTAGAAATTTGCAGATTTGTACTAAGAAAACCATGATAGCATCTCCATAGAAAATTTCTGATCTTCCCCTGAATAGGTAACCCCCAAGTTCTCTTCCACATCTTCTGATGTTTCACAGTGCCAGAACAAGAACTACCCTGGGAATTCTGAGTTAAAAACTTGTTCATAATAGCCTCATAAGCTGATTTTACTGAGAATAGGCCATTAGAGGAACAATGCCAAACCCACTTATCTTTAATCCCCATATGACTAATAGGAACTTTTAGAATAGCTTAAGCTTCAAAAGGAGAAAAAGATTGAAATATAAGCTCTCTATCCCATCTCAACTTCCCCTTAACAAACAGATCACACACTCTTCTAAACCTATCTCTATCCCCTTGAAATTGAACCTTAGGCTTAAAGTCAGGAAGCCCTGGAACCCAAGGGGCGTTCCACACCTGAGCAGAATTCCCATCCCCTATTTTAACCCTAGCACCAATCTTCAGAGAATCCCTAACCCTAAGCCAGCTTCTCCACATCCAAGAATCACCATTTTTCACATCAACCTCAAATAAATTATGACTATGAAGATACCTACCCTTAATGATTCTGCTCATCAACAGATTTGGTTGAGTCAAAACTCTCCACAACTGTTTAACAAGTAGAGCATCATTGAACATACAAAGATCCCTAAACCCCAGCCCCCCTTCAACCTTCTTCCTAGCAAGTTTATCCCAAGATGCCCAATGAATCCTCTCTCTCCCCCCCTCTGATTTCCCCCACCAAAACCCAGCAGAATACTTACACATATCTTTACACACTGAGGTAGGTAATTTAAAGCAAGACATAGCATATATGGGAAGAGCTCCCAAGACAGATTTTATCAGCACTTCTTTGCCTGCTTCACTCAAAAAGGTATTCTTTCAATTATCCACTCTGTTTTTAACACACTCGCTCACATATTTGAAAGTATCCTTCTTAGACTTCCCTATCCCCAGAGGCAACCCTAAGTATTTAGCCGAGGAAACACAAGAAATATTACCCAAAGCCTGGCAAATAGCAAGTTTATCAAGATCACTGGAGTTTTTAGAGAAGAAAACAGAGGACTTATCAAAGTTGACCAATTGGCCAGAAGCTTCACCATACTTATTAAGAATATCAAGAACAACAAAAGCTTGCTCCTGGGAAGCTCTACAAAAAAGAATAGCATCATCTGCAAAGAAAAGGTGGGTCAGAACAGGAGAATGTTTGTTTAATTTCAGACCCTGGAAAGACGCATTAAGAGAGGCTTGTTTAAGAAGATTAGATAAGGCCTCAGAAAGCAAAATGAACAGATAAGGTGATAGGGGATCACCCTGTCTCAGTCCTCTAGAAGGCACAACAGAACCCAAAATTTGGCCATTGATATTAAAAGAAAAAGATGCTGAACTAATGCAAGCATAAATCCAAGCCAGAAACTTATCTCTCAGATATAAAACCTCTAGACCGTGAACTCTAACCTCCTTCTCATTCAAAAGCCCCCCACAATCAATCACTTTATCTTTGCCGTTAGAATTACTAGAATCTCCTACCTTAACAATATGCGTTGGACACTCATATCTAGAATCAACTACACATTTAAGCGCTTCCCCTAACCCACAATCACTCAACAATTTACCAGAAGACACATTAATCACTGGTTCACTAGCTTGGCTGCCAGATGAACCTGTGGACTTTTAGACTCAATGGAACTAAAGCTATTGACTCTCAACCATTCTCCAAATTGACCAAAGTTAAGCACATTTCAATGCACACCTTCTTTTATAGAAGGACAATTTCTATCAGAATTACTTATCTTACCGCAGTAAAAATAGAAATCTTGGATACTTTCATACCTGAGATCCACCTAGCCATTTTCTGCTCCTACCTTCAAGTTAGTGCCTCTAATAATTGGGTCTTTCAACTTCAGCTCTACCAGCAACTTGATCATTTGACAGTTTGCACTCCCTGCTCGAGGTACCAGAACATTTAAAACTTTTTCTAGCTTTACCCAATCTTCAACCCAACATCAGCTGATACCCAATACAGAGGTAAGATGTGAATTGCACCCAGATCTTTATAAAATCCTCTTCTATCTAAATTTTACGTTCCCAGGATTCCAACTCTTGAGAAGTATATGCAGTCCATCGCAGGACCAAATTTTTCCAGGATATTCTCCTTATCTCTTCCAGTTGAAAGATGAATTGAAACTTATTGTCCCTTAAGTTTGCACTACATAAGGGTTTTTAGTTGCCCAGATTCCTGCCATAGTGTTCTTCAGCCTTACAAAGTTAATTTTTTTTCTCACCAAACGATTTCCCTATCAATCTCAACTGATACTCCCTCAACCCTTGGGCAGTATTCATCTCATATAGCTCCACATTGTGTTCTTCCTTTTTCGATAATTTAAATTTGAGGAGTTTACCCACGATATCTTATTCTATCCTCGGAACCCTAACTCTCATCTTCTACACTAAGACTGCCTTGTTAACAAACGAAAAGGATTAAACCCCAAAAGGACAAAGAAAAAAAAAACTCATACCAAAACCCGAAACCGTAATCCAAACGACAACATACTCTAAGCCAATGAAAACAAAGACAATTCGGACCTTAAGAGAATGAGGACAAGCACATAACAGAGAGAAGAAGGGAGCATGTCTAATGTGTAGAACTGCGAGTCTAGAGAGTCTAAATCTCACATGGACAAATATTGACTTTCCCACAGAGACTACAATATTGTTAAAAAATTCTACAAACTCTATCGACCTGCTCTTTCATATTTTTTACTAGTGTGTGTGATCGATGATAAAACAATAGAAAGTTCCACTATCTTCAAATATATAGCATAGAGAGCTCGGTCTTGAATCGGAGCTCTGTCATGGACCTAAATTCCCTCGGCTCGACTAAGGTTTTGTGTAGGTCGGGTTGGTACCCAGAGGATATTAGGTCGAGTTATTGACATGTGACCTGCATAACCTAAGACCTAGTTGGTCGAGATTGTGCGCCAAGGATCTATTTTTGTTCCCTAAGAGACCTCATGGTCGACCTAGAGAAGATAGAGTTTTTGGGTAACAAGATATAGACACAAGGCGTTCTTAGGCAACAAGATATAGAGATATTGGAAGGCAAGGTTGGACAACAAGATATAGAGTTCTTGGGAAGCAAGTCACTCTGATATATAAGAGGAAAAGTATAGGTATTAGCTTCTTCTTCTTTTTTTCCTATGCATTATGATCATTGCTCTGATCATACACTCCATATTCGCCGCAACTTCACTCAACAAGGATTGCAGTTGGCCCGTCACATACACTAACACAACATTAACTTTCCTTCTAAAATTCACTGTACAAATTATTCAATTTCACGAAATACCCTTATGTTTCTAAAAATGGCACAAAAATTGTAAGGAAGATGATTCAAACACAAGACCCAGAAGGTAGATTGTAGAGCATAATAATTGATATGTCAAATTGTCTCGAACCGCTGGACCACTTCTCCGAATCGATTTGCCCTTCTTGAATCGCCGGTAACCGGAAAGTATGCCGGGGGTGATCCCGGCGCAAACACTCTGACACCCAAGTCAGTGAAGAATTCGAGAGAAGTAGTAGATATAGAAGACAAAGCGTATTTGTATATATTGTGTGTTGTGTGTAAAAAGAAACATGTTCTCCCTTTTATAGTTGAAGAACCGTGACCTAGGAAGACTCCTACTTCCAATAGAGTTCTACTTCCGCCCACCTCTTGGCAATGCTAATCTCAACAGAGAGGGAGACTCCATGACCTATACGTCAGTGACAGATCGCTAGATGAGCTCGGCCAACGCCGAGCTTTCCACCAGCTTTCCTACCCCAGCTCGGCTGCGCCCAGCTCCCGACATCCAGATCGCATTTTACACTTAGGATCTGCTACCCTTGCGCACCATGCCTAGCTTGCCCTTTCAAGGCTGCTTAGCTCAAACACCTACCTCGGCCATACGCGAGCGGCCGAACTCAAAAACCTTTCTTACCATTATGCTTTCCCATCATCGGTCCAATCTCTGCCAAGCTCATTCTCAACTCGGTTTTCAGGACCGCCTTTGTCACTGCTAAGGACCACCCAACCGAGCTACAAAGATGCTATATCAATAATATTCATCAATAAGCCAATGTTATTCGTGTCACTTAAGCACATTTATATGTACAAGTCTAAAACTCTTTGTACATATAAATTTAATTTTATACATATATATCAAGCAAGTACTTTAATTATTAAAACTTAAAGAACATAATATATTATATATAAAGTTATTGGTTATGGATATGATAACTTGATAAAAATATTTTAATTAATATTAACTTATATAATTTATTGTATTTTACGTATACTTCAAATTTATCTTATTTATTTAAATTCAGAATAATAAATATTACAATATTAAATATAGACTGTCAAATTTAATTCTTCTTATTTTAATTTACTTTTTTTTACATGAGTTATATATTATTTTATTTAGTTTTCATATTTCAATGTAGAAAATTAATAAATCAAATGCTAAATATAATTTTATAAATAGTATTTTAATTATTTAATTTAAATGAATTTTAAATTAATTTATTTTAATTTCAAAATAAATATGAAAAAAATAAATTAAATAATAAATATAATTTCAAAAATAGTAGTTATTTATTTCAATGAATTTTGTTTTAAAATAATAATGATGAAAATAATAAATTGAATAATAACTATAAATAAACAGTAGTATTTTTGTTTGATTTTATTTCATTTTAAATTTTATCCCATTATTCATTTAATTGAAAATAGAATTAATTACAATTACATAAATTATCTATTTTTGTATATGCAAAAATAAATAAATAAACAAATTTTTAATTTACTAAAAATTTATTTTCTTTATTTACATTTAGAATATAAAAATTAAAATAATAAATATAACTTGACACATTGTATTCATACTATTTTAATTTATTTTATTTCAAATAGTTTTATTATTATTTTTTTTAGTTTTCAAATTATTAATGTAGAAAAATACTAAATCAAATACTATATATAATTTTATAAATAATATTTAAATTATTTCATTTAAATGAGTTTCCCATTAATTTATTTTAATTTTAGAATAGTAACTATTGAAAATATAAATATATTTTTTGATAAATGGTACTTATATAATTAAATAAATTTATTTTATAATAATAATGATGAAAACAAATTGAATAATAACTATAATTTAATAAATAGCATTTATTTTGTTTGATTTGGTTTTATTTTCAATTTTTATCACATTAGTTTATTTAATTTTGAAAATATTTTTCATGAAATATTAAATAATATTTATAAAAAAATTAATTTTTAAATAAAATATAATAAATCAATTTTTACTTTTTATTATTTTAGTTCATTGTTTTATATTTTAATTTATTTAAAATTTATTTTAGTATAAAAAAGTGATAAAAAATGTAGAATTAAATACAATTGCATAAGTTATCTATTTTTGTATTTGTAAAAATTAAATAAATAAATAAATTATTATTTACTTTATTTTATATTCATTGTAATATAGCGCGAAAACTCATAAAATTTGTTACACATAGTGGAGTTACAAATAAAACTCATGAAGTTTGCTATATAATGAAGTCAACTTCCTATATATATTATGCTAAAAATACCATATTTTATAGTATAAAAAAATACAATCAATAACTACTTGATAAGAAATATGACAATATTGACAAAGTAAAAGTAATTATATTTTTTAATTTGAAATTGAAAAAAATAAATAATACAAAATATTTGTAATATTATTTGAAATCATTTAAAGATTCTTTGAATCACTTTAGTTAAACATTAGAATAAATAATAATATGTTACAACTAAGTATTTTATATTATCTGAAAAAAAAAAAGTACATATTTTTCGTAGTATTTATTTTTTTAATTTTATATGTAGAAATATAAGTGCTTTTATTTTCATTTTGGTTGAGTAATTATTAATTATATTTTCTATTAAGTAGTTGTTAACTAGAAATAATATTTTTCTTATTAAGTAGTTGTTAACTGTGTTTTCTATTAATTAGAAAATATGTTATTTTTTTGCTATTTATAGGAGGTTGGCTCCACTATGGAGCCAACTGTTGGCTCCATAGAAAAACTGTAAAACTCATAAGACAATAATGGTAATTTAGTAATTTAAATAGTAAAAAAAAATCGTAGCAAATAAGATGTGCATTTCATGCACTATTATTTTATACAAAAAAAAGAAAGTGTGCAATGTTTAGGTAATTATAGGGGATTTTGTACATATTCTAAAATATATGGGCTTAATGTCTCAACGGTACATTTTGCTAAATACATAGGGGTGCGGTATATTTTACCCATATTTAAACTAAAAAATGTGAATTTATATACAAAAGAATGATACATCTAAGTGTAGAAAGTTATGTGCCCAACTCCGCCAGCTATAAACACTCTAAGAGTTTATAGTTGATTAAGTCAATGTGAAGAAGGAGGATTGCGTTAGGTTGACGGCCAGCAAAAAACTTTGTCATTCTCAATGGATCACATAAAAAACTGTGCAAATGTTAGGATGCCACCCACTGTAAGTAGCGCGCCGCAGGATCCGACTGCATCGTCTTGGCAAGGGCCGCTACATCTCCATGGGGACTTGGGTGTAGTGACAAGTGTGCAAGAGGCCCTGTACGACAAGAATATTGTACAAGATATATCTTTCACATCTTGGAAAGGACCGCTATATTCTCATGAGGACGAGAGAGTAGCGGGAACTAGGAAAAATACCCAACGCTTGAAGGAGAAACATAGGAGTAGTAAAACTTGTAGAATAGGTAGTTGGTATATAGAATCTTTAACAAGAAAATCTCTAGAGGTAGTGGAGTGTATGAGAAGGAGAAGGATAAATATAATGTGCTTACAAGAAACCAAATGGGTAAGAGAAAAGGCCAAAATATTAGATTACACGGGGTATGAACTTTGGTATAGCGGGAAAGATACGAATAAGAATGAAGTAAGGATTATAGTAGATGTTTTATTCATAGACCAAGTAGTAGGGGTGGTTAGAAAGGGGAATAGGATCATAATAGGAAATGAACCCATAAATATAATAAGTGCTTATGCACCCCAAATAGGACTAGGTGAGTCCATTAAGATTAAATTTTGGGAGAACTTGGAGTCTTTGATCCAAGCAAACCCTCAAAATGAGAAATCCTTCTGGGAGGGGATTTAAATGGGCATGTACGGGAGAGAAACATTGACTATGAGAGGGTACATGGGGTTTTTTGTTTTGGAGTATCAAATAATGAAGGTAAAAGTATTCTAGACTTTTCAGTGGTGTATGATTTCGTCATAGGTAACACTTGTTTTAGAAAGTGAGAGGAACACTTAATTACAAACAAGAGTGGCGCTAATAAATCACAAATTGACTATTTGCTAATTGGAAAAAATGATAAAAGACTTTGCAAATATTGCAAGGTAATACTAGGAGAAGGTCTTACGACTCAAATAGGTTAATAGTCATGGATATAAGAATTAAATGTAGCCAAGGTAAAAATAAAATACCTAAGATACCTAGGAAAAAGTGGTGGAACCTTAATAACAAAGATAAAAAGGAAAGAGTTATTACTTGAAAACATCAATTGGAGTGTGGAAAAAGAAGCAAATAAAACATGGGAGAAGGCAACTAAAACAGATAAAATCAATTGCTAAAAGATAATTAGGGGTTTCTAGAGGTAGTAAGTGTACTAAAGAATCATGGTGGTGGAATCAAGGTATTCAATGAAAAGTTAAGGAAAAAAAATGTGTGTTTCAAATCGTTATACAAGTGTAGAAGTGATGAAAATATAAAATAATATAAAAATGCAAAATGACAAGTGAAAAAGTTGGTAAGTGAAGCAAAGATAAAAGCATTCAAAAACTTTTATAAGAGATTAGATACTAAAAAGAGAAAAAGACATATATAAAATTGCAAAGCAAAGGGAAAAGAAGACGAATGACATAAGAGAAATTAAATGCATAAAAGATGAAAATAGAGAGGTATTAATTGGCGATAAAATAATAAAGGATCGATGGAAAGATTGTTTTCATAAACTATTAACGAAGTAGATAATAGGGAAATATCGCTAGGGAATTTAGAAGAAAGTGAGAAATACCAAAATTGCACATACTATAGAAAAATCCAAACCAAAGAAGTAGAGAAAACAATGCAAAAATAAAAAATAGCAAAGCCGTAGGTCCTGATGATGTTCCAATAGAGGCATGGAGATGCCTTGGTAAATTTAGAAATTAATGTCTACGACATTGTTTAACATAATCATGAAGAGTAAGAAATGTCCAACTAATGGAGGAAAAGTACATTAATACCTTTGTTTAAAAATAAAGGAGATATTTGAAATTGTGCAAGGCCCGGAAGATCAACAATGGAAACTATTCATGTAATAAGGAGACTTTGTGAACATTTTAATGATACAAAATTTGCATATGGTTTTTATTGCCTTGAAAATGTTTATGATAGTGTTCACAGATGTATAATATGAAGAGTGTTAGAAAAGATGGGGGTACAAGTTGGTTATATAGAAACCATACTAGATATGTGTAATAATGTGAAAAATTGTGTTAGGACAGCAGTAGGGATATTGGGCGAATTCCCTATCACTATTGGTTTGCATCAAGGTTTGGTGTTGAGTCCGTGTCTTTTTGCAATAGTAATTGATGAACTTACGAAGCATTTGCAATTGGATGTTGTCGATTGCATGTTGTTTGCAGGTGACATAGTGTTACTAGACAAGACGAGAGCGGGGGTAAACGCTAAGTTAGAAACATGGAGAGATGTGCTTGAAATAAAGGGTTTCAAAATAAGTAAGGCCAAAATCAAATATATGGAATGTAATTTTAGTAATAAAAGGAGTAATAATGAGGTAAGGATTGAAATTGGGGAACATGAATTGAACACATCTACAAGTTTTAAATATTAAAGATTCATTATAGAAGATAATGACAACATGAGATAAGGACATAGAATTCAACTGGATAGGAACAAGTGGAGGAGCACTTGTTAGAGCCGTCAGAACGGGCCAGCGGGGCGGACTGGCCTGTAGCCGGCCAAAGCCCGCAGTCTGGTGGGGCGGGGCGGGCTGGCCCACCAACAAGGCAGTCCGACGAAATGGCAGCCCAAGCCTTCCCCACCTTCGATCGCGGGTTAGACGGGCCAAGCCCGCTGAATAAATAAATATTGGAAAAAATCTGAAATAAATATATATTGGTTGGGGCTTTGCTAGAGCCGTCAGAATGGGCCAGCGGGGTGGGCTGGACCGTCGCCCGCCAAAAGCCCGCAGTCTGGTGGGGTGGGCTGACGAAATGGCAGCCCAACTCGTCCGCGCCTTGAGCCGAGAGTTAGGCAGGCCAAGCCTGTTGAATAAATAAATATTAAAAAATCTAAAATAAATAAATACTAGGCGAACCTTTGCTATGGAAAAGAGAAAAAGTGGAGGAAAAATGTAGAAGGGGAAGCCTCGTTCGAATCCCTCGCAACCACGCCAAATCCGCCGCTGAGGATCACCTCCGCGACTCGAATCTCCCGCAGCTCCAAAACACAAGGACACCGACGCCTTCCGTCGTGAGACCAACGACCTACGCCTCCCCAACACTGATCTATCTAGACTCGTGGCCCTAATCTTCTCTTTCAATCGGATGATCTTGGAGTTCAACCACCTCAATCTCGCCTCGACTCTGGGGAGAAATTTTTCAGTCAATTATGTGCAGCGTTTTTCTGCAGTAGAAAATTTGCAATGTATTGTAGAGGAGGGAGGCAAAGGGTTGAGTTGTGGTTTAGAGCTTTGATGATTTGTCCCCAGTTGTTGATTTATTCAATTGGATGCATTGTCTTTTCATATGTCCTGATGGGCCATTGGACATCTATTCCATACCATCTCATATATATATATATATATATATATATACATATATATATATATATATATATATATATATATATTCCAGTTGGCCGGCTCGCGGGTTAGCCCGCCTCGCCCCACCCCACCTTATAGACCTGTGTTGATATCCGACTTAATTGCCGAAATTAAAGACAAAGATTAATCATTATTGAAGAAATAACCTCCCAAGAAGAAGCTCACAGTAAGTCGGTATTATTTAGAATTAATTACCGACTTGTGAAAAATTATCGACTTCCGAGAATCTTCAAAAGAACCGATATCTGAAGCTAATACGAGTACACCGACTTCAGTTCAACAAATATTACGACGAAAACAAGTTCTTCTATGTCGACCGACTACTACAAAGTTCGAATATTCCAACAGAAAGTAATCATTAGAAGCATCTGATTGGACCAACAAAACAAAAAGGCAATCATTGATGTTTCCCGCCGCTTCAAGTGAAGCAGCTCAACATTAAATGCATCTTTATCCATTTCAAGGAAGAAGACAAAAGCCACCGTACTATAAATAGCCGAATTTATGATAGTACGAGGATCTTTTCGAACACATGGTACACGAACTCAAGATGATCTCAGTTTTCAACAAATAACCGACTTCTGTACTCTTGTGATTATAATAAATCAAATAAAATTCAATAATTATCTTTGTTTCCTTTACATCAACGGTACTTGATTTTGAGTTGTTAATTCAAGACAACAACAGTTTGGCGCTAGAGGAAGGGCCTGAACCTTCGATCAATTGTTTGTCTTGTAGATAATGTACTGAAAGGATGTCGAATTCTGGGCGAAATGAGCGAAACCCAGATACTGGAGTCAATCGACACCCCACTCATACAGTTGGAAATTCTACCGTGCCATCTACATCAATTGATTATTCAGTCTTATTTCAAGATCCAGAGTTCTTGAAAAATTTAACTGATTTTATGGCACGAACAAGAATAGAACCAACCACAGCAATTAATCCTCAAGTTCATTCAGTACCAGGTCTACGAAGAAATAATGCTCCTGTTACATCACATGCAACTTCTCATCCACGAACACATGAATCACAACATGATGTTGCAACTCAAAATCGTGGAGTAGTTCCTGTACAAACTCATATTCCAGAAGTAGTTCGATCAGAAGCTACTGCAGAAAGCCATTCTGGACGTCGACCACGACAACCAGCTCCTTCGTTACCAGAAATATCACAACATAATCAACCGTCTGATCTGCGGCATACTCTGGAACAAAATTATATCCGTCGTGAGCAGAACGAGTTACGCCGTCTAATCGAAAGAAATCGTCTGAGACGCAAATCTGAGGAGCTGGAAATGTTAAGAAAAAGAATTGCAGAGTTAGAAACTCAACAAGATAACCATGAGGGATCACGACGACAAATTTTACCAATGGAAGGGATGTATCAAGAAGTTGAGACTCCCTTAGCCCCTCATTTGACCAGGGAACCTCTTCCAACCAAGGTAAAAGTTCCACAAATCGGTTTATATGATGGAACTTCCGATCCTGATGCCCATCTCGGTCAATATACTTCATGGATGGATTTACACGGCGCAACCGAAGCACTTAGGTGTCGGATGTCTTCATTGACTTTGGGTCCTCGAGCTCAAAAGTGGTACCATTCTTTACCTCGGTGTTCAATTTCTACATGGCAACAATTGAGAACGGCTTTTCGATCTCATTTTATCGGGGCCCGAGTCTCTCTAATTCCCAAAGAATCAATTGCGAATATTGTGCAAAAAGACGATGAAAGTGTCAAAGATTATATTACTCGGTTTAATGAACGAATACAGAACATGGAACAATGCCATCCCGAGACATTGTTAGTCACAGCTATAGCTGGATTGAAGCCAAATTCATTGTTCCGTTGGAGTATCTGTCAGAATAAACCGACTTCGTTTCAAGACTTCTTGATCCGAGCTCAACAACATATTATTGCAGAAGAATCAATGTCGGTTCCTAATATCGACTTCTCTTTACCAAAGTCGGATGTCGAACAAGAGGGCCCGAAAAAGAAAAATAAGTTTTTCAAACCAAATAAGTCTCGATTTGGGAATCCTAAAATGCCGGAGGTACAAGAAGCTAGATCCAAATATCTTAACGAAGTCAAATCTAGCTATCAGACGGTATTCTCGGCAGGAGCAGCCACTATATTTGAAGAACTAAAAGAGAAAGGAATTCTTCCTGATCCTCGACCTGTCAGAACTCCTGAAGAAAGACTTGATAAAACGAGATATTGTTCATACCACAAATCGGCAGGCCATAATACTGATGAATGTCTTGGTTTACTTTCTGCCCTATTGCGACTTATCGGACATCCTCAAGTCCAAAAGTTTGCCAAAAATACAGATTACAAACGAAAGGGAAGATTGTCGGATTTGCCGGACGAAGATGAAGATGAAGGACATCCAATTAATCCAAAACGGATGAGGTCAAGTGATAAAGAGATATATATGATGGATCGAGAAGAAAGAAATTTGATGAAGAATGCTGAAATGATGCACGGAGGAGGATACCATAATCCTGATAATTCTCATCACGTTTCTTGGGTCAACAACAGTAGCAATGTGATGTTTGAGTCACGACGGCAAATGAAGGCGTATGCTCGAAAAGCTTTCAATTCGGGCAAAACTGTTTTGACGACCGACCTCCGAGATAAAATTAATGCTCGAAATAATTGTCCAATAACATTCAATGTGGATGATGCTAGTTACTTTGCTCACCCTCATGCTGATCCTCTAATAATCACGGCACCCATTTGCGGTATACCGATACATCGCATGTTAGTGGACACAGGAGCATATTCAAGTATCATGATGTTACGCACGTTCGAACAAATGGGAATTGATCCAGCCGAGTTAAAACCCTGCAAGGATCAAGTACAAGGCTTTAATGGAACAATTACATCGACCCTTGGTGAAATTACTATGCCAATTCGGTTTGGAATCCCTGGACAAGCTTCCAAAGTCATTATGGAAACATTTAAGGTGATGGATCTTAAAAATCAATATAATGCCATCATTGGAAGGACAGCTTTATATAAGCTTCATGCCGCTGTCTCGATTTTTCATTATGCTCTAAAATTTCCTACCAACAATGGAGAAGGAACTCATTATGGAGATCAGTACGAAGCTCGTGGAATGGTATGGGTCAAACCTTGGCATGAACCATGTATACCTATACACATGATGGAGAATATTGAAGGAAGCCAAGAAGATTCAACTCTTGTCAACTCGGAATTATATAACACCGAGATGGAACTTGACCCAACAAAATCAAACGAGGATCTGATTTGTGATCGAGGGAGACGTCCTGGAAAAGAACCAATTAAAGAAGAAGATGAACTTGATCCTCGAACTCAATTCAAAGAGAAAAGCAAACTCGAACGAGCTGAACCATCAGAAGAAGTTGAAGTAATATTCCTTGATGATCCTGTTTGTCACAAGTCGGTGCAAATTGGGGCCAATCTTCAAGAACCAATGCGAACTCGGCTCATTCAGTTCCTCAAAGCCAATTCCGACGTATTTTCTTGGAAACATGAAGTTATGAAAGGAATTGATCCGAAGGTTGCTTCTCACCGACTCAATTTGGATCCAACGATCAAGCCGGTAGTTCAAAAACGGTGTAAACTCGGCCCCGACCGACAAAAGGCTCTTGAAGAAGAAGTTTAAAAGTTGATCGATAATAAGTTCATTCAAGAAACGAAATATCCGACTTGGGTGTCAAATCCCGTTCTGGTGAAAAAGAGTTCCGGTGCATGGCGGCTCTGTATCGATTTTACCGACTTAAATAAAGCCTGTCCCAAAGATAGTTACCCTTTACCACATATCGACTACATGGTGGATGCCACAGCTGGACATGAATTGATGAGTTTCATGGACGCCTACTCGGGATATAATCAAATTCCTATGGATCCTGAAGAAGCAGAACATACATCTTTTTATTCAGCCCGAGGATTATATTGTTACACCATGATGCCATTCGGTCTTAAAAATGCTGGGGCCACATATCAAAGATTAGTTAACAAAATGTTTGCCAAACTCATTGGGCATACTATGGAGGTTTACGTGGATGACATGTTAGTCAAGTCGGTCTATGCAGCTGATCACATTAATCACTTGCAGGAAATGTTTAACATCCTGAGGGAATATTCTATGGTGCTCAACCCGAAGAAATGCACTTTTGGAGTTAGTTCTGGTAAATTCTTGGGATATATTGTTACTCAACGCGGCATCGAAGCCAATCCCTTGAAAATAAAGGCCATTATGGATCTATCACCTCCTATGTCGGTAAAAGGGGTTCAAGCTTTAACCGGCCGACTTGCTGCTTTAAATCGGTTTCTATCAAAGTCAACTGATCGATGCAAACCCTTTTTTGAATCGATAAAGAAAGGGAAATGCTTTGAATGGACCAAGGAATGTCAGCAAGCTCTGGAACAAATAAAGGAAACACTCCTTCAAATCCCAACTCTGCAGAAACCAATTCCTGAAGAGATGTTGTATGTATATTTAGGAATAAGTGATTCTGCTGTCAGTGCTGTTCTTATCCGAGAAGAAGGACGTCAACAGTATCCGATCTATTACGTCAGTAAGGCTTTACATGATGCCGAATTGCGATATCCACCGATGGAGAAATTAGCATATGCACTTGTTATCGCGGCTCGAAAATTACGTCCTTATTTCCAAGAGCATTCAATAACGGTACTCACTTCCTATCCTTTAAAGGCGATCTTACATAGACCAGACACATCGGGAAGGTTAATCAAATGGGCAATTGAACTCGGCCAGTATGATATTCAATATAAACCGAGAACTGCAATAAAAGCCCAGGTTTTATCTGTCTTTATTGCTGAGTTTACTCCTGCAATCGAGACGATTAACGAAGATCAATCATGGACATTATATGTTGATGGTTCATTAACTCAACATCGAGCTGGTGGAGGAATCATCCTGATAGATCCTCAAAACAAGATGTTTTGTCATTCTGTCAAATTCCTTTTTCCAGCAACAAATAACGAAGCTGAATACGAGGCCTTCTTGTCTGGATTAAATCTTGCAGAATCTATGAATGTGAAGAAACTGAAGGTGTTCTCAGATTCACAGTTGCTGGTAAATCAAGTCCATGGAAATTTTGAAGTTAAAGAGCCTCGGTTGCAACCATATTTGACACTCGTAAAGCAGAAGATGTCTCGGTTTAATATTCAGTTGGAACACATTCCTCGTTCGCAAAACATTCCAGCTGACGCCCTTTCTAAACTTGCATCAAATACCGGATTGGAGAATGTCGAGTATGTCCAAGTCGGTCATCAAGAAATGCCTTCTATTTCTCTAACTGAAGTTATAAATACCGAGTTGTTAAAGTCACCGACTTGGATGACACCGATTATAACATACTTGAAAACAGGAACATTACCTCCAAACCCAAAAGAAGCTCGAGCTCTTCGAATTCGAGCAGCTCGGTTTACACTGGATAATGGAATCCTTTATAAAAGAGGATATTCAGTTCCCTTGTTGAAATGTCTGGATGAACAAGAGTCAAAATATGTCCTTGAAGAAGTCCATGAAGGAATTTGTGGAAATCACACTGGTGCGCGAGCATTGGCATACAAAATACTCCGACAAGGATACTATTGGCCAACTTTAAAAATGGATGCAATGAACTGGGTTCGTAAATGCATGAAATGTCAAATATTTGCCCCGAATATTAATCAATCCCCAGAATCTCTCAAATCGATTTATAGTCCTTGGCCATTCGCTAGATGGGGAATTGATATAATTGGTCCGCTTCCAACTGCCAAAGGAAATGTTCGATTTGCTATTGTAGCAGTGGATTATTTCACCAAGTGGGCCGAACTGAACCATTAGCTACGATAACCGAACAGAAAGTAGATTTTATTTGGAAATCAATCATATGTCGCTTCGGTGTACCGAGTTCAATCATAACCGACAATGATAGACAGTTTGAAGGAAAGCGACTTGAAGCTTTTTGTGAAGAATATCAGATTAAGCACTCTTTCTCTTCACCATATCACCCTCAATCCAATGGGCAAGTCGAAGCAATCAACAAGATTATTAAAAATGGTTTAAAAGTCCGACTTGATACGGCAAAAGGATCTTGGCCTGAAGAATTGCCTAATGTATTATGGGCATATAGAACAACAGTCAATAATGCAACTGGCGAAACTCCATTTTCTCTAACTTATGGATCAGAAGCAGTTATTCCTGTCGAACTCGGATCTCCAACTTACCGAGTAACAAAGTTTCAAGACGAGGCCAACTCGAAGAATTTGAAAGCCAACTTGGATCTCCTAGATGAAACTCGACTCATAGCAGAACTTAAGAATACTGCCTACAAGCAGAGAAGTGAAAGATACATCAATTCAAAAATCAAGCCACGATCATTCCGAGTTGGTGACTTAGTGCTTAAAAGAATTACTGGACCAAATCCGGGGCCTTTACAACCAAAATGGGAAGGACCATTCAAAATCAATCAAGTACTCCCAAAAGGTACCTACCGACTTGAGAAGCCAGATGGACTTACTCTTCCATATCCATGGAATGCTGTCTATCTGAAGAAATATTTCCAATGAATATTCATAATGTAAATATGACTCTATACACATTTTGATGAATATAATAAAATTGTGTGCTAACGAGTCTCTTCAAAAGAACCGAGACTTAAACTCGGTATACAGTTAGTCTTTATGTAGCCAAGCTTATAACTTGGACAAGACTAATACTTAAAATTTTTGAAAGGTATTCCGACTTTAAACCGAGCCCAATTAACTCGGTAAGTTATATCTTTCTCGACCAAACTTATAACCTTCAAATACCAAAGTTCAGTAACTTGGGAAGGTCATGGACAAATTGAAATTAAAGATTGGATTGTCTTTAGATTCAAATCCTGAAGATTGATTTGAAGTAAGATAATATCCAAATTTCCATCTGAATAGGTGGTGTCCGCTTAAAAATTAAGTTTGGTCGACTTCTTAACACTTGAAATATTCAGCAAAAGTAAAATGCCATGCTGGATATAAATTATGAATGGAAATAATTAAAACGAAATTTTCATTCATAAAACTATTCATTACAATAGAAACATTGTGTCTCGACATACCGAGGACACAACTCTAAAAACGACATAAAAAATAATAAATAAAAATAACTAAGTCGACTTTGCCGGATCATCAGCCTTCTTGGTCGGATCTGCAACTGATTGACTCGCCATCAGATCCTCTTTATCCATTGCTGCTTCTTTTGCATCATTCTCTAAAATCTTCTCATACATGACACGGCTGATGATGTCAAAGACACGGTCTTCCTCCGCCTTGGCAGTTTCTTCAATTTCAGTACGAGTTACCGGGACATATTTATTCAAAGCAACATTGTCTTCATCTCTAGGCAACTTGGTAACGATTGGTTCGTCTGCCTTCTGAGACAACTCGGCTACCTTCCTTTCTAAAAAAGCCAATACTGCTTTTCGAAGTTGTTCCGGAGTCATCTTCTCGAGTTCTTCTTCTAAACTCACTTCGGCCAAAGTCTTCACGTATATGTTGGCCAACTCCGCTTTCTTTTCCTTCTCACTTTCAAGCAACATGTTCACAAAGGATCGACGCACACGAGCTTCTCTCTTTCGGTCCGAATCAGAAGCCTCGGAACTTCTTGCCTCAGCCCCGATAGAAGCCAGAAGTTCCTCATAAAAGTTTTTCTCGTCCTCATCAGCTTCGATGTGAGCGGTAGCAATTGAGGGGTTGAAGTTGTGACTCTTAATTTTGTGCAACAAAATTTTTCGAACTTCCTCGATATCGTACAATCCTTCGTCGAATCTTTCAACTACCCAATGCAGATTAAGGCAGGTGTTCATCTCAAACTCTCGGTCCTCGTCCTCAGAATCGGAATCGGCTTTAGCTTTAAGTCGGTTGGCTTCCGCCTCGAGAATCCTCCCAGCTCGGAGACCGTCATTATATTTTTCTTCGGCAAGCTTCATCTTCTCTTCCTGAAGTTTGCCGAGTTTGGCCAGATGAGCATCTCGGTCCTTCTTCAATAAGTCTTCAACTTCAGACCGACTTCTTCGAGTCATTTCATGGGCTTCTTGCTCCTTGTGAAGAAGAGATTCACACCGGGAAAGCTGTTCTTCAAGCATTTTGACACGTTGTTCCGATGTGATTATTTGGCTCGTCAACTTTAAGACATCATTGTCGAGGCTAGCCTTATCAACCTTCAGAGCCTCAATCTCCCCTTGAGCGATCAACAGCTGTTCGGCTTGCTCATCAATCTTGACTTGCAGTTCCTTCTCTTTTGCTGCTGCTTCTTCTTTCAGAGATGCAAGAGCTCCATCTTTGAGTTCCAAAGTGTGTTTTTTCTCGTCCACTTGCGCAGCATTCAATCGAAAGTCATCCTCGGCCATAATCAAACTGACGAGAGCGCGACCAAGGCAAGCTTTTGCATACTTGAATTTATATGTACTTGGAAGTGACGACACGCCAATCTCAGATCTCGGATCCCACACCATCATTGGGACCCGAGCAGCATCAATAACATGGCCAGGTAGTTCGACTGTGCTTGAGATCTCGGGAATCTCAACTGATTCAAAAGTTGAGAACCACTTCTCGACCGATTCCCGAGGCTGCCTAAAATTCAAAAATCTCTCTTCATCAATCGGCAAGAAGGATCGATCCACAAGCGGTTCCTTCTTCTTCTTTTCACGATCACCAACATCATGCTTCTTTTTCCTCCGTTCCTCGGTAGCCGGAACATCCTCCACACGTCTTTTCTTCGACCGAGTAACTGGAACTTCTTGCTCTGAAATTACTCCTCGGTCGCCATCAGGCTCATCAGAAGCTATGTCGATAATTGGTGGCACCTCCACTGGAATAGTTTCAACAGCAAGCTCAATCTCAGACAAAGCAATGGTAGCAGCGGCAATAGCAGCCATGGGACCCTCTGCAGCAACGGATAAAGGATCTGGCTGCGTTATCTCGACAGCAACCGTCGACGTCGCGCCATCACCGATATCGGTTTTTGGAGGATTCATAATCGGGTTCTCCAGATAAGCTTTCACCAACTTTTTTCGACCCATTCCTGATAGACGCAGCTCCTTGCTCTTTCCGACTTTAGTTCGGAGGTCGAAATTTGGACTGTTTTGGCGAAAAGCTCTTGCGTCACGAGTGGTCTTGAAACCGAGAACTCCAATAAGAGGGTAATAAACTGCAAATACAGAACTGTTATTATCTCTCACAAGCAACCGACTTCACATAAGATCAAAAATCTATTCAAGTTTACCTGGTTGAAACAAACTATCAAAAATTTCAGGGCAAAGACCAGCAGCTTTCAACCTTGTATTCTTCAGAATCAACTTGAAGCTACATTGAGTTTTCTTTAATTTGAATAATTCGGTAATCCTTTGCTTCAGAGTTGAACTGAGTTTTGATCCCTTACTCTTGGCTGCAAATAACAAAGTGTGGACCTGTTAGTACAAAAACAAGCAGTTAGAACAACTTGGTAAAAAAGGAGAAACAGAAACTTACAAATTGCAGAATTAATATTGATAGGGATTGTCATCCCATCAATTAAAGGTTTCGAAAAATTCAGAGTCTGCCAATCTCCTCCAACCCATAGCCACTCCTCTTGAAATCCATGGAGTGACTCAGGAATGTCGGTTATTAACTCTCAGATTTTCAACCCTTCTTGAGGTTTCCCCGCACAGGCGTAACAAATCAGAGGATCTGCCACTTGTCTGTCAGCACATCGTCTAAATGAATATAAATTTCTGATTTCCTCAACGGTTGGCATGTCCCAACCCTTCTCCTTTAATAGCACCATAAGACCGATAATTCTCTTCCACAAATTCGGCGCTATCTGACACAGGCCAATCCCCCAATTCCTTAAGTAATCCGTGATTAAAGCAGGGAGAGGAAACCGAAGCCCTGATCTTAGTGAATCCGCAAACACGCCGACACAGCCAGGCGGCGGACAAGTAATCCTTTCCCCAGGATAAGGAGCAAATAACTTAACTGAGGAAGGAATATAAATCTCTTCTCGAAGGATGACTATGTCGGCGTCGGTGAGAATACTCGGCTCTCCCCTATATTCGTCAATTGGTTCGGGCCACCGACGAGCAGGACGTCTCCAATAATCAGGAAGCGACATGGCATCCTCTTCAACTCGTTTGTCCTCGTCGATAATACCTTTATTGAGATTCAATTGTTTCACCAGCAGGGGATCCCATCGATAATACTCGAGAGCCAATTCCAAATCCTCATCGGTAAAAATAGGGATATCAGAAATCGTTCGGCTACTACTATCATTCGCTTGAGCAGACATCTCTTCCAAAATTGATAAAAATAAAGAAAAACTCAAAATAGAACAAGAAAACGGGAAAGATTAGGGCAAATTCTTATTGAAATTTCCGAGAACCCTGAATCGAAGAAAAGATCACAGAAAAAGCGAGTGCACGAAGAAAGTATTCAAAGGAAAGATCGCAAAGAACACAAGAAAAAGCAAAGAAGTTTGAGGTACGGAAATTTTTCGCACATCGAAACCGACTGAAATTTATAGGTTTTGATTTATAACCGTTGGAGACATCCAGAAACGGCGCGTGTAACGGACGTGTCCTAAAACAACATAACGTTACAGTAATTATTAGTACACGTGGCCACGTCTTGAAACGCCATGGCGTTATAAATTTATATCCGTTGGACCCATTAAATACGGACACATCTTTTAAGAGCCGCCATGTCAGACCAAGTGCCGTATCAGAAATGTTAAATAAAGTAAAGTGTATTCATGTCGGTAAACAAAGCAAAGCAAGTCGGAATAAAGCAAAACAACAAACGACATCAGCAACTATTCAAAAAGCTTCAAATACCTACTAATGTCGGGGGACTCACTATTGATATCCGACTTAATTGCCGAAATTAAAGACAAAGATTAATCATTATTGAAGAAATAACCTCCCAAGAAGAAGCTCACAGTAAGTCGGTATTATTTAGAATTAATTACCAACTTGTGAAAAATTACCGACTTGTGAAAAATTACCGACTTCCGAGAATCTTCAAAAGAACCGATATCTGAAGCTAATACGAGTACACCGACTTCAGTTCAACAAATATTACGACAAAAACAAGTTCTTCTATGTCGACCGACTACTACAAAGTTCGAATATTTCAACAGAAAGTAATCATTAGAAGCATCTGATTGGACCAACAAAACAAAAAGGCAATCATTGATGTTTCCCGCTGCTTTAAGTGAAGCAGCTCAACATTAAATGCATCTTTATCCATTTCAAGGAAGAAGACAAAAGCCACCGTACTATAAATAGCCGAATTTATGATAGTACGAGGATCTTTTCGAACACATGGTACACGAACTCAAGATGATCTCGGTTTTCAACAAATAACCGACTTCTGTACTCTTGTGATTATAATAAATCAAATAAAATTCAATAATTATCTTTGTTTCCTTTACATCAACGGTACTTGATTTTGAGTTGTTAATTCAAGACAACAACAACCTGCTTCGTAGCGGGCCTAGAAAAACCAGGCCCAGCCCGCCCCTTTGGCGAGGAGGAGCAGGTTGAACCGCAGGCCGAGGCCCATTTTGAGAGCTCTAGCCTTTGCTATGAAAAAAGAGAAAAAGAGGAGAAAAATGTAGAAGGGGAAAGCCTCGTTCGATCCATCGCGACCACGCCAAATCCGTCGCTGATTGACTCCTCCACAACTCAATCTCCAGTTGCTCCAGGACACAATCGAGGACACCGACGCCTTCCGTCGTGAGACCGACGACCTACGCCTCCCCAATGCTGATCTATTTAGACTCGTGGCCCTAATCTTCTGTTTCAATCGGATGATCTCGGAGTTCAACGGTCTCAATCTCACCTCGACTTTGGGGAGAAATTTTTAAGTCAAATATGTATAACGTTTATCTGCAGTAAAAAATTTACAATGTATTCTGGAGGAGGGAGGCGAAGGGTTGAGTTGTGGGTTAGGGCTTTGATGATTAGTCCTCAATTAGAAAAACCAGGCCCAAATCACCCCTTTGGCGGGGCGGGGTGGGGTGGGGCGGGCTAAACTGCGGGCTGAGGCCCGTTTTGTGATACTTTGTGATCGTAAACTACCAGTGAGTTTGAAAGGCAAATTCTATCGAACAACCATCTGACCGAAGATGCTTTATGGATCCGAGTGTTTGGCTACTAAATATGAAAATGATCAAAATGTGCGAGTGACATAGATGAGAATGTTGAGACTGATATGTGGGCTACTAGGTTAGATAACATTAGAAACGAAAGTATTAGAGATAAAGTTGGGGTATCGCCCATAGAGGAAAAAATGAGAGAATCACGATTAAGATGATTTGGGCATGTACGTAGGAGAGACCTCGAGACACCAGTGAAAAAAGTAGAAACATTAGAACTAAGACCGAAAATTAAAAGGGGGGATTAATCTAATAAAACTTAGAATGAGACAATAAAAAATATTTTAAAATATTTAAAGTTAAATGAGAATATGTGCTTTGATCGAGCACGATGGCGTCATGTGGTTCATATAGTTGACCTAATTTAGTAGAATTTTAGTGGCTTGTTAATTGATTGTAGCAAGTTATTTGCCATCATATGAAATGAAAAAGAAAGAAAGAAACATTGTACAAACCTCGGAAATTAGGAAAGGGACAAGTTTTAAGTGAAAAAACTGTATAACTAACATAACCTCCCGAAAACTCTGCTTAATTACCTAGCTTATATAGCCAAAAAGGAAAATATGCAAGCGAAATTTCATTTAGGCCCCAGGAACATTATTGTCATATAAATATAAATTCATAGTTTAAATATGGCCCTAGTTTCATAGCAGTGAACAAGAGTTGAATGAAAAAGATAGCCGTTGGAGGAGCCTAACCTGCAATAATAATTATTATTAAATATTAAATGGGCAGTTCCCAAAACCATAGACATGCGTGCAAAATTAGATGTATGTAGTATGATAAGAACCCATCCACGGAAACTAGCCGTTGCACCCTTTGGATGAGAGAGAGAGAGAGAGATAGTGTTGATAACACCTGCTGCTGACAACTTCTCATGTCTCTCCCCAACAAACACACACAAAATAAATAAAAAATAAAAAAACCTAGTTATGATTTATTTAGATTGGATTCCTTCTATTTATCTCCTTGTTCTATTTTTCTCTCTCTCTCCCCAAGTCACGTGCCCTCTCTGGCTCCTCCTTTCACACTACAAAAACTTGTTGCTCACTGTTCATTTCCTCTTGCTTCTGGGCTCTCTCTCTCTCTAGATAACAAAAGCAAATTCTTCTCTATAATATTTTGGTTATGGAGGAAAATCAGCACATCTCCCATGGAAAGAAGGAGAAATGGAAGAGAATAATCCATCCTCCACACAACCAGCCCACAACTGTAATATTATTATTATTTGTGACGCTACTACTCGTGGCCGCCCCAGCTTCCTCCTCCTCCTCCTCTTGGGACGGCATCATTGTAACGCAGGCCGATTTTCAAGCCCTCCAGGCCTTGAAGCGTGACCTAATCGACCCCAAAGGCTTCCTCAGAAGCTGGAACGATTCTGGCTTTGGAGCTTGCTCCGGCGGGTGGGCCGGAATCAAATGCGCCCAGGGCCAGGTTATTGTCATCCAGCTCCCCTGGAGAGGTCTCTCCGGCACCTTGACCCAAAGGATCGGCCAATTTCAAGCTCTGCGTAAGCTCAGCCTCCATGATAATCAAATTGGCGGTGCAATTCCCACTTCTCTAGGTTTTATCCCCACACTCAGAGGATTACAGTTGTTCAATAACAGGTTTTCTGGTTCAATCCCTTCTTCGCTCGCCCTTCCTCCCCTTCTGCAAACTATTGATCTTGCTAACAATTCCTTGTCTGGGGTTATACCACCTACCCTGCTTAACTCAACTAGGCTTTTCAGCCTTAATTTGAGCTATAACTCCTTGTCCGGCTCAATCCCAATTACCTTTGCTCAGTCCCCATCTTTGCTCTACCTTGCTCTTCAGAACAACTCTCTTTCCGGTAATATCCCGCCTTCTTGGCCTCCTCAGCTGCAGCATCTCAACCTCCGGAATAATCAGCTCACTGGTTCTCTTCCTACTCACATTGTCAATCTGTCAAGCCTTACTGCGCTTGATTTGTCTAGTAATTTCCTGAATGGGACCGTGCCCGATAGCTTTTCCAATTTAAAGAATCTCTCACTCCTTGATTTGAGCAGTAATCGGCTTGCAGGTCCAATCCCGGTCTCCATTGGCACTATCTCCTCGCTTAGGGAGCTCTATTTGTCCCACAACAATCTGAGTGGTGAGATTCCAAATTCTCTAGGGGACTTGCCAAATCTTGATTCTTTTAATGTCTCGTACAACAATCTCTCCGGCCCCGTTCCTACAAACCTCTCCTCGAAATTTGACCCAAGTGCATTTGAGGGCAATCTCGGGCTATGTGGGTACAGCCCCTCGACCCCGTGTCCCGTCTCACCCTCTCAATCACCTCCGCCCCCCAGAAAACGGCATCGAAAGCTAAGCACAAAGGACATCATCCTAATTGTGGCAGGGGCACTCCTTGTAATTTTGCTTGTCATCTGCTGTATCCTGCTGTGCTGCCTTTTGAGAAAAAAGAAGACGAGTAAGGATGGCAAAAATGGGAAAACAGGTGAGGCCAGGGGCGAAAAGGGCATTCCGCCCACAGCGGCCGAGGTGGAGGCGGGGGGCGAGACTGGCGGGAAGCTTGTCCACTTTGACGGGCCATTGGTTTTCAGTGCGGACGATCTGTTGTGTGCGACGGCTGAGATTATGGGGAAAAGTACTTACGGGACGGTGTATAAGGCGACGATGGAGGACGGGATTCAAGTTGCGGTTAAGAGGTTGAGGGAGAAGATGAGTAAAGGGCAGAGGGAGTTTGAGAGTGAGGTTAATTTGCTCGGGAAGATTAGACACCCTAATCTACTTGCGCTTAGAGCTTATTATCTGGGTCCCAAGGGGGAGAAGCTGCTTGTTTACGACTACATGCCTAAAGGGAGTCTTGCTACTTTCCTTCATGGTGAGTTGATCGATGATGATGTTAGTTTGTTTGTTTTTCAAAAATTTGTGAGAGAAGAAGTGTTTGAGATTTTATTATTTCATTGCATTATTATTATTATTGCAGCACGTGGTCCGGACACAGCAATCTCGTGGGGTATGAGGATGAAGATTGGGAAGGGCACGACAAGAGGTCTACAGTACCTCCACGACAATGTGAACATCATCCACGGCAACTTGACATCGTCCAACATCCTGATAGACGAGCACGGCAACCCCAAGATTGCAGACTACGGCCTCTCGCGCCTCATGACAGCAGCTGCAAACGCCAACGTGATTGCCACCGCTGGGGCCCTCGGCTACCGTGCTCCCGAGCTGTCGAAGCTGAAGAAGGCCACCACTAAGACAGACATCTACAGCCTTGGTGTCATCCTACTCGAGCTCCTTACAGGGAAATCCCCAGGGGAAAGTGAAGGAGGAGTGGACTTGCCACAGTGGGTGGCGTCCATCGTGAAGGAGGAGTGGACGAATGAGGTGTTTGATGTAGAGCTCATGAGGGATGCCTCTGTTATTGGCGACGAGCTGCTAAACACACTCAAGCTCGCGTTGCACTGTGTTGATCCGTCCCCCTCTGCACGCCCGGAGGCCCACCAGGTGTTGCAGCAGCTGGAGGAGATTAGAGGAGGAGCCACCACAACTAGCTCAGGGGATGATGATGCCACAATAGTGTAGTGTAACTTTGTTTTTAAAGTTTTTAAGAGTTTAGCTATTTTTATTCTTTCATTCTTCTTCTTCTTTTTTTTTTTTTTTAATTATTATTATTATTATTATCATTATTATTATTTTGTTGGGTGTGTAAATTTTGTTGGATTAGGAATTTTGTGTGTGAGGAGAGAGCATGAATGGATGTGAATTCTTCTTAATTCTGTCCATCCATCCTCACGCGGCAGTTGGAAAATGAAGGTGGAATCATCTAATGTCGTCGTCTCTAATCAAGTGGATAATTTCTCAACACTTTTCTAACTTTGCTGCCTTATTATTTAGTTAACAAGTACCCAGTGATTGAGAATGAATATGATGATGTGTAGTCATTATGCAGTTTTGGTGACTTGAGATAAATTGATGTATCAAAATCCACATCCAATGTTGTGATGATATATAATCCGTTCCCCCATAAAACTTGCAATAAACTCCACCATTTTTGTGTCTTCAGAAGAATAATAAACGTCAAAGATCATTTAAAACCAAAGCATAAAAATTAAAATAATTGAGACAAACAACAGCTCGATAATTTTTTACATACTTTCACCTAGTTTAGATGTCTAAGAAATATAGTGATAATAACAATGGAGAAAGGTAACTTCATTAACACCGTATGACTAGATTGAAACAAATATATGTACAATCTGATATTCAGCTATCGATTTTCTTTGCATATCCACTAGTTTCTTCAGCAACTGTCTCCCATACATTAGCCATCTTCTCAGCATATCCAGCCTGTTATCAACAATCATCAATTTACATCCCAGATGGAACATCCGATTCAGAAGCAAAAATGTGGGACTTGCACGGCCCCACCATCATCTTTACATGTTTCCAATCTTTCTGAGCACACTCCATTTGTGACAGTCAGGAGTGAAGTTCTTAGGAAAAGGGAATGTTAAAAAAAAAAGGCCAGCAATAACATACACATTTGTCGGGAGAAAATAAAACATTTGTTAGATAGAAAACAAAATTCTACCAGTCTAACAGAAAATAACATACCTGATTAACAATGAATCCTTTCAGCATGTTCACAAAATCATCATGCCTCTCCTTTTCTAATCTCTCAAGCTCATTTCTATTATTTTCCTGAATTTAGAAAATTGACATCATCGAGTCAACAATCAATCAACGAAGTAAGTGTGGGTAAGTAAAACATAATTCAGCAGTAGTTTAATGGAACAACAAATTTAGTATCATCCCATTTAGACATATAATCAATCGCTCAAGGTGTTGAACATTTCATTTTTACAGGTTGGAGAAACAGCAATATCAATTTTTGAGTACATCTTATTTCTTGATCTTTTTCTATCTACTGGAATTGAGAGTTTGTCTTATGTTAGAATATCTATTACATATTCTATAGTTACAATATTGTATGTATCTTTTTATTAGGTAGATTGGTCTCATCTGATTTATGTTCATATGGTAGGTAGGTGGTGTATTTTGGTGAATAAATATGGGCAGTTTGCGTACATAATAAGAATTATCTTCTCCTTTTCCATTTGTTCCTGTTCTGAGACGATCTGTCAAAAATAAAAACACAGAAAAAAAAAAAAAAAAGTAGTTTTGAGACGACCTTCCCATTGTCACTTCTGAAACTAAACCTGCTTTGGGAATGACCGTCAAACTCAAAGGCTCAAACTATATTTTGTGGTCACGAGCTTCAAGCTCTTTCTCAGGTCACAAAATAAATAAAATCATATTCTATCTACTGCTCCATCTCCATCTACTGCTCCTGATTCAAAAGATGATGGCTACCAATTGAATGCAAGCGGATTTTTGTATCATAACCTGCCTTCTTAATACATGGAAGAATTTGTTAGCACTAACATTATGGTTTTAAAATTTATGAAGGCGATTCAGGATACAAACTATGTACTCGACAGAAAAGAAGGTCTCATGTGTTTGAACAATAAAAGAAATTGTTCTCTCTGTCTTAAGACGGTTGCTCTGTTAGCGACGACATTGCATCACTGCAACGATCACATTGTATCACTGAAGGCCCCATTGTCATGTGACACCCAACTCGAAGAAATCAATGGAATGTTCCTTGTGGTGAAATTTCAATCGAGATTGGATTCTTCATTTCAGCCTGTTCAATGCATTGTTTTAAAACCCGAACCGGCCCCAAGGGTCGACTGGGTCCTGGGTCAACCTGGGCCGAGACTAGTCCGGGTGGGTTGTTCGGACCATGTAGCAAGGGATCCGATCAAACCCGGTCAACCCAGCCTAGGGTATTGACATGGCCGTGTGAAATCGAGCGTGTAGCAAGGGATCCAATCAAACCCGGTCAACCCAGCCTTGACCTGGTCGACCAGGGTATTGACATAGCCAGGTCAACTCGATTTGACCCAGCTATTTTTTTTTTTTCTTTTTTACCTCTATTTTTCAAAATAAAATTATGTGCATATATATATTTATGTGGTAAATATTTATAATAAAATACAATATTATTAAGACTTTGGGGGTATTAAATTAACATATAAATAATTTACTTTTATTAATTTATGCATAGTTATAAGTTAAAAATAAGATAAATTTAATTTAAAATTTTATAAAATTAATTACCCAGTTCAACAATTGATCCGGTGCACTAGGTGACCCAAAGTCCAACCCGGGTCAATCACCAGTCCGGGTTTTAAAGCTATGGTTCAATGGTGCAATGTTCACCCAACCTTTATAGTGCTCTGTCTCAAGTTCTTGACGACCTGATCCTAATCTCCTGTTGCTAATTGAAATTCTACACTAGAGACTCATGGTTGTGGGTAATCTTGTGGCCGACGTGGTTGTCGTAGTCGTAAAATATACTCATCTAGTTACCTTCGCTATTGCGTTCATTGGACACTTCCTACACTTGGATAACTCAGATGTATATACCTATTTACATTTAGGGGGTAGAATTGGAGAGGTCACAACAACAACAACAAACAACAAACAAGTGGTTGTGTAAGCATCAGCCACACGCACGCGCGCACCCGCCCGTCCGCCGGCCGACCGGCCCGGCTCGGGCACGTGCATGGACTTGGGACTTGGGTCTTCGAACTTGGTCCTTGATCCTTGGAAAGTGGGCTAGACTAGGGCGGCCTTAGCCGTGGCTTGGGCCTTTGGGCCCAGCCCCTATAATCTTTTTACTGCAAATTTATTTGCAATTTTGAAACCAAAGATAGAATTCAAAGCGAGTTGGGTTTGAACTCAGGTTTTGACCCAACCCATGTGAGAATTTCCAGGTACACGTAGAATCTGGACGTGTAACCTTTCACCACCTCACCGTTTCGGTGGTTATGAGTAAAGATGAGTTAACACTAACCGTAGTCGATTTACAACAGCCATCAGTGGGCTATTACAAGCTGAAGCCATCTCCCACCTGGCTGGAAGTCTTACAAATAGGACATTGGAGAAGCTACAGAAGACACAAGACATATATCTAAACATCATTCCGAAAGTCTCACGCATCATAAACATTGCTCAGTTCGTGTTCGTCAGGGCTACAGCTTCCTTTCCTAGTCAACAGCCATTGTATCTTTGGCAACTTTACGCACAAACCTATTAGCACCATACAGAATGTATTTGTCTTGCAGAAAGAGCAACCCTTGCCTCGACTGATTCCCTTCCCGCATCTATTTTTGTGTTTGTTCTTTTCTGTTTTAGTTCAAATTGTACGAACTGAAAACACAATATTCAGTGCATAGGTTACCCGTGTAATTTCGAAACACTATGTTTGTAACACGCCATATGCAATAAGAAATTATCTTCTTATGATTCTATCCTTTCTTTCTCTCACTGACATCTTAACTTTAGTAACATATAGTAATCAACAAAAATCCTAAAGAGGGTTCACCCAAGATGCAAGATGGACTCTAGTGTTATCCCTCAGCTTACATTAAATGATAAATTCAAATTCGTAATTCTATTAGACAGATTTTAGAGGTTTAAGTGACATAAAACTAATCAGAGAAGTGAAAATCACCTCCTAGTCAGTTTTTATATTAAATCATGACATAACTTATCATGCCTTATCACCATATATATACTAATTCATAATATGCCTAGTCTAAGCTTCGCATGCTTTGTATTGGTACAATATCACGCTTCAAAGTGACACCCAATCAGCCATATATGCAACTAATAAATAAGCCATGCAAACTGGGATATTGTCATAAAACATTAATATATTTCCATATTTTTTTCTGAATCACTAATTAATTGAAACAAACTTTTTGTTTTCTTTTCAAACACCACATAACAAATTTATTCATTTTCCTTACGACTTCACCACACATTATACAAGTTTAATTACTCAATTGTATAGTAGATGGTAAACGATTTCGATTCATTTTGCACTATTGCAAAGGGGCACAGAATTTTGATTCATTTTGAGTACCAGGTAGAGTTCATACCTTGATTCTTTCATATTCTCTAACTGCAGAATTTTTAGCATCCTCGGTTACTCTAACAGTTTCTCGCAGCTCTTCTATTTTCCGAATCCTCGATCTATCACCACCAAATATCTTCGACGAAGCAGCTTCTAGCTTCTCTATTCTTGAATGTAATGATGATAAATCAGATAAAAGAGTTTGTACGGTCAAAAAAGCACTTGATCGGTCCGAAAATGCATTATTCACAGCAAGCATCACACCAAGATAGTCATGAAGCTTGTCCTGCATAAAGTTTCCATGAGATGAAAACTCAGCATTAATACAACCAAAATGGTAATGACAAAAAATAACAACCCTATGATTCTACCTTTATATAAAAATCATCATTAAATTACATGCACCTTAGGCCCTCGATTTTGTTAATTTGTTTTACAAAGGCACAAGCAAAAGTAAGAAAAATATAAGCAAAACATGATTGCCCTGAAATAAACCACCAGCACAAAATGCAAACAGAAAAGGAAAGTCCGTACGCATATAAGATCGTATGACAGCAACAGCCGAAATCAATGAAATACGGGGGTCAATAATGAAATGTTAATTAACTTACCAAATGTTTGACAGTTCGAGCATTTAATTCACGATATAATCTACTTGCTTTTACGGAAGCAGTAGCCACATTTTTCATGTCCAAAGCACGCGCTCTTTGGGAATTATAAATAGCTTCCTCTGTTTCAAATTTGGTTAATTTGACAAATGCTAGGCCCAGTTGACCCATTGTTTCCCCGATATCTTGCTGGGCTTTGACAAGTGATTCAGCCTGAAAATGAGAAAGGGCATAAATGATAAGCAATCACAGTTTCCTTAACAAGACCTTTGACCGAAAATCTTGTAAATGAAGATTACAATGTGTCGTATATTACAAAGTTATCTCGTAAGCTCAATATAGTAAGTCATCCAAATAAAATTCTGAAATCAACAACTTAAGTAAAACCAATGAATCAAGCCAACCAAATCCAAGGCTTATCATGGAGAAATATAACTGTCTTAATTAAGGAATAATTCCTAGAGTTTCAATAATCATTTTGGAAATCAAATTTCTAATGCATACGGCCATGCCATCCTGGTTTCACAAATTCATGTTGAAGTAATAATACTTTACGTACAGTCATGTCTTCTGCTGAGGTGTTTGAAGTTAAAAATGTTTTGAATTTTGAATATGGGCAAAAGACAGGAAGTGCAAGCAGTTCCAAACCCAGGTGCATGTATCATCAACTATTGTCTTCCTTTGCTCTTCACCCATAAATTTCCTAGCGACTGAACATATAGCATTATAGAAAAGGCCATTGATTTGATTACTTCAGCATTAGCAATCCACAAGAAACTAAAGTACTAAACTATTAAGCAGTTTTTTTTTTTTACCACAATGACCTTTCCACAAATTTTACAGGAAGTCTGGCAAATCACACTTAAACCAAGGTCTGGGCATCCCAACCAGCAAACACATTAGGCCTTCCTAATCCATCTCATGAATATGCATGCCAGTCATCCAGAACGTCACCATCAATCAATGCAAGTCCATGTAGCCAGAATTTTCATATTATGAATGAGGTTCTACAAATATGCAACAAACAAACAAGGGAAACTTGCAGACATAGTGTAATAATACATCACACCAAGATTCAATTTACAACAGACTAAGCAAAGATTATTAACCTGCTGAGAAACATTCACCAACTGCTGCTCGAAATCCTGCAAATTTTCTTTCCTGTCCAAAAACTCTTTATCAATATCGACAATCGGTGGCTTTGCCCCAACCCAATCATTCGACACCGACTGCTTCAACTCCTTAAACATCCTCAAGAAATCCCTCCCACCCCTTGCAGGCAGCACTGCCTCACTTGTTTCAGCCAGCCCACTATCGAACATTCTTGACGACAAGTCATTCGTCCTTGCCAGCGACATTTTCCCAGAAGTTTCTAGAAACAGCCGCAGTTCCTCGCTCATCCTTATTACAGGGTGTGCGGCAAGACGCTTCAGATATTTCTCCAATGCCGCACGCCTTTGCTCGACAAATTCGTTAGTCTGCATCACCTGGCTCTCCACCACACCCTTATCCGGCCTCAATGGAATAAAAAACCCACGAAAGTTCTCTGCTAATCTATCAGCAAGGGCAACTACATCTCGAAATCGCCTCCTGACATTAAATTCAGTGCCGCTAAATTCTGGCATGTTTGTGAAGGTTGTAATCAAGTATGAAACGTATGTATTTCCTCCCGGGACAAGTGAACTAGATAGCTCCTGCTCCCTCTGTGGATCTGAAACTGAGATTTTGAGGTAATATGATGAAAACGACGGCGATGCCAACGGGGAGAGATCTTGGCCGTTAATATCAGCAGAATCAATTGAATCCAAATCGAAGGATTTGAAAACTGCTTCTGCATAAGAAGGGGGCTCGAGGAAGGAATTGATTGAGCTGTGGCTAGGGTTTGGGTTTTGTTTCGATGGGGGCGAGCTCGGATGATCAGCATCGTCAGTAGGGATCTCGACGAACTGTGAAGATGAAGTGAGTGGGTCATCGATAAACGATTTCGAGCCATTGGATGGTAGCGATGGATCATCATTGGCGAGGATGATCGACGACATCTGCTCTTTCGGCGCGTGGAGATGCGCTTCTTCATATCCCTGGTTTTCGTAGCCCATCATTTTTTTTTTCTCTCACTCTATTCCAACTGGGTGTCCTTTATTTTTCAGGATATTTCTACGAAAATGCAAGATGTTATAAGGGTTGGGATAATTCCTTTCTTTTTTTTTTTTTCGCTTGTAGGCAGAGTGAGACAGAAGACGGTGACGCACTGGTGACGGGGTTTTGAGTATTGAATGATTGATGCTGTTAATAATGAAGGATGTTTATGTTCAGATAAAGGTACGGCAACGACGCCGGAGCTGGTGTTTCGCGACGGTGTTTTTGTGGAGGACGAAATAACAAGGTTCTACGAATTCTTGAAATACCCTCGAAATCGATATTTTTCCTTATTAAAATTTACCAATTATCAATATTAGTATTATTACACTAAAACTTCTATAAATCTATCTACTATATAATTAAGCAACACACTTGTCATTTTTAGAAAGTTTTATGTAGGTCCTACTACACTCTTATTATTTTTGAAAAATTCTCACATTCTTTTACACGTGTTATTAACACACGGTTTGTAAGTTATGTTACACGTTAAAAATACACTCCAAAAACCATAAAAGTGAAATTAAAGTATTAAATTAATCAATTAAACAAATAGTATTATATATATATGCAATATGCAATATATGTAATAAATATTAGATTACATAATCTATACTTATATAAAAAGTCATCATATTTACTAAAAATATTAGGCAGAAAAGTCAAAGTAATTAATGTTTGCTGAAAATAGAATAACATTATTTACCAATTTGTTTTGGTATTTATATATATATCTAGAGTACTATCCAAAACTAAAATTTATATTTTATTGATTCATAGAATCCATACTATCCAAAAATACTAATGGTTGTTACAAATATATATCTAGAATACAAGTAACTAATCTGAAGTTTACATAAATAAAAATATCATTTGATATTAATTTTATTTTTTATATTTTATCCAAAATACTAATAGTTGTTACAAATATATATCTAGAATACAAGTAACTAACCAGATAAGGATTTGAAAAAAATATCCTACTGATAAATATTAATGATTTACTTGGAATATAATCAAACGAAAATGTCATTTAACATAATTTAATCGCTTATTAGTGTAATGATATATCTAGTCAAATATTACACTAAATTTTTTATAATTCTTCTACCATTGGGTTGTTAAAACCAAATATATCTATAATCATAAATCATAATTCCTATTCCTATATGAATTTGAATTAAAATCTACAACCGTATACCAATATTTGAATTATTCATAGAATCCAAAATATCCAAAATACTAAATATATTTGGTTGGACTAAAAAAAATGTACAAACTAATTAATTATTCCGATATGCAGTTAAAAATTAAGATTGATAAGCATGAGATTATTTGTTAAACTAATCCGATCTTTTATAAAATGATATTTTGAATATAAAAGTTATACCAAGATTTTAATACTTCTTAGACTCCACAATTTACAAAATATCGTTGGTTGTTAAAACAATATATCTACAATCCAAGCAACAAATCAAAAAATATATACTATATATTTGCAATAAATCGAAATGCACATTCTAATCACACTCTTTCGGTTTGGTAAAAAAATCGGTATATTGGTATAACAACTCGGTTTCATTTTTAGGAAAAACTAATGATTCTTTTCATTTTTTCTTAATCAAAGTCTTGAACTTTATTTTAAACAAAATAAAATGGCATAAAAATTCCTATAAATCTCTACTTTTTTCCTACTATTTTTTTTTAATAAATAAGATCTTTAACTTTTTACAAAAAAATGTAATTTGTTAACTAATAACTAATAATACGCATTTTTAGATAAAATTCGAACACACATGTAATATTTTACGTGCATAAAATCAAACAAAAAATATTGTACGTAAGGAAGTTCTCAATAATATATAAATTTTATTTTCAGGATATTTTTAATTGCACGAGACAATTTAAATAAAAATATACTTTTTAAAAAGCAAGTAGGTAATAAATGCTCTCGTGCATCGCACGAGCACTGTACTAGTATAAATAAAGAGTATTTCGTAAATACCTCTTGTATTTATTGGTAATATGGCGATAAGATAAAAATATGACTTAAATGTTAAATGGTAGGTAGTTAATTATTTTAGACTTATAAATTTATGTTTATAAAATATTTTGTTTTTTAATACGTAAATCAGTCAAACATACTTAACAACACTAAACAAAGTCCGAAATAAAATACGATCAGAAGATTTTTATTTTTAAAAATATAAGTATTAACAGCAGTCTAACATATGGAAGTTAAAAATACACCCCTTAAAACCATGAAAGTGTTAGAGTAGGGTACCCAGCGTTCCAATCTAATTGGACGTATTCTACTTGTAAATACAGTCTATTGGAATTATATTATGAATAAGGCATTTCTTTATCTTAAGAGAAAGCATTTATCTTATAATTACACTTAAGATAAAATCCCTAGATCACTTATGGTTATAAGGTATGGTTGCGCATAGAGATGGTGATCATGGAACATACCTTGAAAGCCGTGATCTTAAATACAGTTCCAAGTCGATGGATGTTTCGAGATGGGATATCGAATAATCCATAAAAGACTTGCACATAGTTTGTATGCTTGTTGGACAAGAATGTTGCATTCCATCAACATTAGCGTAAGACGTAAGTACATTTATGTGGGTGCTTGTTAGAGAACAAGTTCACTGAACATGACCGTATGAAAATTCTTAATGAAGAATTTATTCAGTCGAATAAGAATTTTCATGTTACAATAGTACATGACTAATCCTAAGACTTGAGGCACAATGGTAACTTTGTGCATATTACATTCTACTTTGATTTATCCTTTTGGTAGCTAGCACTATCGTTTAAAGGGATAAGTTGGGTATTATGTTAATATGTATGGAAGTTTGTTAGTGGCCAATAAAGGATTCGACACTTATGAAGATAAGTGAATTTCCTATGTGTTTCATAGTTATTAATCCAAAGTCCTTGGCCAAGGCAGAGATGAATAGTGATTCATAACCGGGTTAATAAACATGAAATAGAATCATAGTTATTAAGTCAATTTGGGTTTCGACAAAATCATACCCAAGACTTAATCGGGAAATTAGATGTCGAAAGGATTTTACATGTATGGAGTTGTAATCGGAATAGGTTTACTCGCTATTCACTTAATACTAGATTCATGCTACTTGCTAGGTGTTACCATGATATGTGGGTTCATAAATTAAAGGGTTAATTCATGAATAAGAGTTAATAAGATTTAACTCAAATTACAAAGTGTTGTAAACCCACTACTAGTATTAAGGTGAACCTAAAAGGTCACACTAATTATGAACAAAGGTAAAGATTGTATTTCTAATGGTTAGAATTAATTGATAAATATCTAATTTGATTAGATATCAATTAAAGGAATATATTAATCAATAAGATTGATTAATTACATTTTGGATATTACTTTAGTAATTAAGGTAATTACTAAATTAATAAAGTTGAATTTTAAAATAGGATTTTAAATTTCAAAAATCCAAAATAATAATAATATGATTATTATAATATTGGGAAAATGATATAATAATAAAGTCTTGAGAAAGATTCTCAAGATTTATTATCCAATTATTATTTATATCTTTAAATATGATTTAAGGATTAAAATAATAAATATGATTATAATAAAATGGTTGTTGATGGTTGTTTGAACTACTTAACATATCTTATTATTTTCAAAGTCAAAAGTTAGTAAATACTATTTAAATAAAATTTGATTTTATTTAAATATTACTAAATGTTGATTATTTTATGCTAAAATGTTTAGTATAAATATGTGCAAAATGGTTTTGCATTTAAGTGAAGTTTTTGATCCTAAATTTCTAAGTGTTAGAAAGAGAAGAAAGTGTTCTTCATAAAACTTCAAGAAAGAGTTCTTAAAATTCCCAAATAAAATTCATAAATATTCCTATACAAGAAAACCGAGTCTTTTCTACTAGCGAAGGAAAGTCGTCGGAACCGGGCTTCATAGGGTGGATACGTTTAGAGGGAAGACACTTGGATTCCTCTAGCGAGTAACCTCAAGTCGTTGAAGTTACAACCGGGAACCGATTCCCTCATCCATCATCAATAGTGAAGGAGTTCAAGAAATTCGGTAAATATTTTTACTAGTATTTACTTTATAGTAACAAATCAAAAATTTGTATATGATGCATGTTTTAAAGATGACGATCAGTTAATTCGCAATTAGTATGTACGGGTGTTGTATTTATACGATAAATACTTACTTTAAAAATTTTAAATTCCGCTGCGTACAGCCCGTACGGTACTATCGAACCCAACAGAAAGTTAGTTTGGAAATTAAAGTCAGATAGAAGTTAACACGCGTTTTAAGTTTTGTTAGATGTTAAAAATACACCCTAAAACCATGAAAATGTTAGAAGTTAACACACGTTTTAAGTTGAAAGTTAAAAATACACCCCTAAAACCATGAAAGTCAGTTTGGAAATTAAAGTCAGATAGAAGTTAACACACGTTTTAAGTTTTGTTAGATGTTAAAAATACACCCTAAAACCATGAAAGTGTTAGATGTTAAAAATACACCCTAAAAGCATGAAAGTCAATTTCGAAGTTAAAGTCAGATAGAAGTTAACACACGTTTGTAAGTTATATTGTTAGTGGCTTGAATAGTGAAAATCATTTTTTATTTAGTAAGATATATATATGTTGTAGTTTATAAATACGCAATTGATTATTCATTTATGTACCATCACATTCACATCTCTCTCACATTTTATTCAAACAATTGCTTACACACTTCTAAAGAAGGTATTAAAAACAGAATGGAGTGTCAAAGTCCGTGTGATGCGATATTATGAAAGGACTGCTTTCAAGATCGAAATACCGTTATCTAGAATTGATAAAACTACTATGGCAAGATTGAAGATAAATTTTATGGTGAAACTTCAAATAAAAATTTTCCGAAGTTTATATATAACTTCAAATATTTTACCGATTTGGCTAAAGGCTCCGTTTGTAAGGACTTATTATTGGTCGGTAATTATATATCTTATGCATATCAAAAATAAAATATATATTTTAGTTATTGATGATTAATATGTATGAATGCCATGCCTGAAGAACTCTGTATTTACGCATGACCAACTTTACGTCGCTGTTTCACGAGTTACAAATGAGAAATGATAGAAAATATTAATTTGTGATGATAAAAACATCTCAAAACTTTATGTCGCTGTTTCATAGTTACAAATGTGAAAGGATTGAAATTATTAATTTGTGATGGTAAATAGAGCTCAAAGACGAAAGCTAAAAACAGTAGGTACACAAACGCTCCAAACAGTAGGTACACAAACGCTCCAAACACAACACTGAATTACATCAATTAATAACAAATACATAGCCACTGCCAACCGACCTAGCATAGCATTAATTACTGAAAAAAATCATCCAGCAGATTTGTATCCCATGAAGTCCAGTCAATCCTTCACCGTGGCCTTGACTATCATGTGCTCCGATTTCCATTGCCCTTCAAAAATCCACAAATTTCTAGCTTTCCACAACCACCAAAGTATATATGTGGGAAGCTGGATCCTTTTTTCAGCAACATTAGAATAATTTAACAAACTAATCCACCACCACCAATCTTTAAAACCATCTTCACCCCATGGTATCTCCTCCCATTGAACTGGAGACAATTTCCACACCACCTGTGCTCGTCTACACTTAAAAAGAATATGCTCCACTATAACACCCCGCCTAAACTTACAAAAATCAGAGTAAATTTTTTGCGCTATTTGTAACACCGCGCCTTCTATCTACTATACTTGTGAAAATCATAGTAAAATTTTTGCTTTTTAGTTTCGAAAACTCATGCTTATTTTTCGAAAACACTGGACTTGCTTGCGGGATGCTACTTTACTTACTTACTTAATCTTGTCATCTAACTTTATGCATGGCGTCTAATAATAATAAAATGGATAACCTTGTGAGATCGATGACATCCCCTTGTGAGATCGATGGCGGAATTCTACATGCAATCTTAAATACTTGAAACTAACTTTATGCATGCCGCCTAATATAATAAAGTGGATCCCCTTGTGAGATCGATGGCGAAATTCGACATGAAGTACTTAATAACTGGAAAAACTCGCATGCAGAAGCTGAAAATAAAGTACAACAGCTCGAACAGTTTGAAAAAAAACTTAATACATAACGACATAATCGAATGTCCAAAAGCTCGGGCCATCACACCACCCAGCTGCTCACGCGCCACGCATGACCCCATCACCTAAAAAGATAAGAATAGTGGGAGCGTGAGCACAAAGAACCACGGTGCTCCGCAGAAGCCGACACTGAATAAACATCACATATAATAATCTATCATGAAATAAACATATATGAAAATAACTGATCTGAATATAATGCGAACTACACCATCCGGTCTTGAACGGGAAATCATGTGCACACTCCAGGTGGCATTGGTTACCCCGGAACCTGGATAGTGGCACTGTCTTCCCAACTCAGGCGATAAGTAGCTGCAAGGACCTACTTGGGGGTCGTTGCCATTGGGCAAATACTTTATCTCTACATACATACCTCAGACATGGTAAAACGATTATAAGCAATGATATACCCAATACGGGGCCCCCACCTGATATACTGGAATAAATGCAAGTGCTGGAAAGATGGATATAGCTGGCGGAGGCTCGACTCTCCTCAAGCTATAAAAAATATTCAAGCAAATAATTCTTTGTAATGTGCTCGACTTATATAACTGATTCTAAAACTTAAACATTTAAGGTAGCAGACAGATAAGAAAGCAAAACAGGCAAAACAGATAAAACAGATAAGCAGATACAACATGCAGATAACACACACAAAGGCAAATAAATAAACAAGACTGAAGCTGGCTTCTCGGCTTTACTGAACTGATCTAGGGTTTACAGATAAATTCTTACTTAAGCTCAGAAACTAAACTTTTTTGGATTTTCTTAACTGATTCAAACCGACCAACTATTCAGACTCCGGCGATATATTCCGATCAACATACTCACCAAAAAGGTTCTTATACAAAGGGGAAACAACCATATACAAGGGTTCCCAATAACTTAACTTAAATAGTGCTAAAGGAGCTTTGAAACTTTAAGATTTTTATAAAATCACAAAAAACTCCTAAAATACTAAAACTCAGCAATTAAATAGTTAACATACTCAAGTATTTCCAGTTAAAATTTCAGCTCATTTGCATGTCAATAGGCCGGTCAACATTGAAGCTAAACTTTTCATATAAACATGCTCATGACACCTTCGACTTCAATAAATTCTCTAAAATTCTACACGTAACATATGAAGCTGAAACTTTACAGTCATGACTACCACTCATACAAGACATACTCGTAAAATGTTCATATCAAACGCATGCTTGCGGAATGAGAAAACCCGTAGCTAAAGTCACTATGACATGCATCAGCTCTAACATTTTTAATTCACTCAATTCTTAACATTTTTGGATGAAAATGGACATGCATACTCTTAACAAATATATAGACATGTCATAACAATTTCACATTAATTGCATGCTCCAAGGCTGAGATAATTGAGTTTAAAGTTGCAGCTAGAACAAGGCATACGGAAATCGATTTGCATGTTTAACTTCATAAGGTTCTACCACATGCTATGATCATCGAAATGACATGAAAATTCACATGCAACCTAATAACACATGCAAGACATAACCATTAAAAGATCAACCTAACAGGATATATAACTTGGTGAAATTGTTCATGAAACAACACATATATGCTTGCATGCGAACGAGTAAGCTTTATTATCTTAAGGCATGCTCATGAACACTTAAAAGCTGGAACTTTAACACATTAAAGAACATATAATAACACATATTCTCAGCTACAATTGATGCTATAAAGGATAGCTAACATACCTCTTCAAAACTTAAGAAAGGAAACAAGAAAGGTTCGGCTATGGCATGCGGCTGGAAGCTCTCGACTTTTGTTTTGCTAAGGAAGTTTGGAGAGGACTTTGGGCAATTTTTGCTAAGCTTTCTAAGGGAGAAATGAAGATTCCTAAGCTGCTGAAAATGGTCTTAAAAGGAAGTGCTAAGGCGAGTTCAAAAATTGAGAGACCATGTGGGGAACATAGATGCCTTCTCTTCCCAAGGAGATGCTCTTGGTCAAGATTATTTTCCATGGATGTTTGTAGAGGTTTCTTGCTGGGTCCACTAAGGACGAAATGAGAGTGTAAGAGGCTGACATGAGGCTATAAAAATGAGTGGTGAAAGTGGTCAAACATGGAACGTGAGTGGGAGACAATGGTAGGAATCATCTCTTCCCAAGGTTTGGCATGACTTTATTTTAGCATGTGAATGAATATAAAAGGGCACTAAGAGTTTTTGAAAGAGGAGTTTGTCCGTGCATGGAAGTGGAGGGGACAAAATCTTACATGAATGATTAAACAAATGAAAGCCCATGCTAGCCTTAATTTGCAATAGAATAATGCTAACCTTGTTTAACTCTTGATTAAGCATTTGCTAAGCATAATGCTCACTTAACCTCTACTTGAACCCATGCAGATGGACCAGACTTAAAAGAAAAAGAGTGGCTAAGGGCTCACGGCTTGCTCGAGAGGATGGCGCACGCGCATGGCCGCGCAGCTAGGACAGCGCTCGCGGCTTCGCTCGCACACTCTAGGAACCTTGGTGTCTAAGGCCACTTCTAAGGCCGGAAATGGTTCCTTGGTGAATTATGGCCATGGGCTAAGGTCTAGGGTTCGGTGGCTCAGAGCTTGGCTTGCCGACGCATTTGAGAGCTCGGCTAGGCGCGCTCGCAGATAGGGTTCGGTTCTATCGAACGATAAAATGAACAATAAATAAACCAACATAAAAGAAAATAAAACAAAGGCAATTAAGAACATATAATTCACGTAAAGCACATAATAACGCTTAGTTGAACAAACTCGAGAAAAGTTCGAACATTACCGCTTTCACTTTTAAAGTCAAGCAAAGTGAATCAGTTCGATCTATTAACTGTACGGGGCGTTACAATATTTAATTTGAAACACTGATTTAATTTTCAAAAACTCAATTTAACCTTTTCAAAAATACTTTAATCTGACTGTGGGATGCTACTCTAACTAAACTAAATTCTCATTTTTGTTCTCATTTACTATTATGCATGCAACCGAGAGATAATTCATTACTCTAATAAGGAGCCATGAAAATCTCAGGATTTAAGTATACATAAACTGAATTCTGAATACTGAATATTGTTCTGAGTGCGGAAGCAAATGCAAATAAGTATGCAACAAAACATAATAATCTAAAATTGTTCAAATAGGTACATGACATGTTCAATCAAACATATCCTCGCTATGACCACCACCACTCATCGGCTTACGCTCCACGCTCGACACCGTCACCTGAAAAATGGTTATTGGGGAGGCATGAGCATAAATGAATCAACGATGCTCCGCCGGAACCAACACTGGATATACAGCTAATATAATAACATCTCATGATATTGGCATATATGCAAGTACTTACTGGATTAGCACAAACGATACGATGATAAACGTTTTACTAACGGATCACGAATTAAACATACATTCAATAAATACATGAATAAGTAAACCATCTATAGCTGTTAATTAATTGACTGTCTATAACTACTACTCACTGACTGACTATAATTGCTGCTCGACTGACTAACTATACTGTTGCTCGACTGACTGACTATAACTGCTGCTCGACTGACTGACTATAACCGCTGCTCGGCTGACTGACTATATCTGGTGCTCGACTTACAATACGGACACTTGGCTATAAAGGAATGATCTCTAGGTCGTTACCCCGTAGGGAAGAGATATTCTAACCACATCTGGAATTTCCACTTAACTCAAAGCTGATCTAAGGTTCTTAATTCCCTTAACTCAAAGCTGCATTGGAGTTCTTATCTCATCTTAACTAGCGTAAGGTTTACTTAGCTAGAAATGACCTACTCACTAGGTTATTGCCCCTATTCGGGCAACTAACTCTTACATACATACCTCGGCCAGGATATTGCGATTATAGAAAATGTAGTCCCAATACAGGGTCTCCACCTGATATGCTGAAGTGCAAGTGTTGAATGGATTGCAACTATCGGGGGCTCGACTCCCCACAAGCTACAAAATATATAAGCACAATATATATTCTAAGTACTTAGCTCAAACTGAAAAACTCGAATCTTATTATCTGATCTGACTGGGTTCGCTCACTCGGTTTTAAGATCATTTAAAACTCATTTTAGGAATTTACGAGCTGATTTTAAAAAATATTATTGTCTTTGAGGCATACTAGAGTTCTCTGAAATATTTCTAAGTCTAGACTACATTCTGTAATAGCCCAGTTCAGTTATTAATAAAAGTGACAGTTTTAGTTCCGAGTTTGAGCTAATTCCTTTTATTAATATTGCTCGTTTAGAGTTCCGAGCCTAGTTATTCAGCTATTCAGTTCTATGTTCGACTTTAACTCGAAAGTATTCTCGGTTAATTCCAGTCAATAGCTGAGTTAGTTTCAGTAATTAATCCCGGTCCATTTATTTTTTTTTAAAATGGACATCAGCAGTCGGGATTAATTATTTCCAGTTGACGAATAATCGAAATCAAGTATATTTTAATAAATCATCCAAGTAAAGTCGTGAACGAAACCAAATTGTTCGGTCACGAGTCTCGCGCCTAGCCAAGTCCCGACCCCTAGTAGTGTCGAGTCTTTATCAAGCCATAGTCGCTTGTAGCCTTACTTAGAATTTTTCTAAGTATGAGATCATCATTATCGAGCCCTAGAACCAAGTGTTCCCTCGGCCTAAGTAAATCCAGCAACTAGCTCGTGTCCGGGTTCAAGCCACTCGCGCCCAAGTCCGCGAGCCGAGCCTAAGGCCGTGCCCAAGTGTGGCTTAAGTTCTCCTCATGCTTTAGTATTTTTATTGAGTTAAGATGAACAAGTTTAGCTTTAGTTTGAGTGAGGATACTCAGCCCAAGTAGATGTCGAGCCCAAGCATCATGCGTGCACCAAGACTGCACGCACCCGAGGTCCATAGTCGTGCCAAGAAGGCTCAAGTATAGTCGGGCATATGTGGAATATTTGTAAGTATTTTTTGTGCTTAAGTTTAGCCATTGATCAGCCAAAGAAGATAATATTTCTCGGCCCAAGTCTTTCTCGAGCGCAGCCTAGGCCAACAGTGCCGCGCCCAGTCCAGGGCAACGTGCAGCCCAGCTCGCGCCCAGGCCCCAGCGCCAGCCCAATGTGCGTGCATTCTCAAGCCCAATGCATAAGTTCAGCCCAATTTCCTTCATGACCAAGATGTTGCTTGTGATTAAGAGGAAAATGGAGGTTAATTAAGCTTAAGATGCCCTGAAGAATGTTTAAGGAAAAGTCAAGGTATCATTAGCAATATATTAATGTGAGTGGAGTATGGGCTAGTGCATTATCTTAATGCATTGTGTAAGAAGATGTTCCCCACTCACCTTAAGCCCGACCAGAATTGTTCCACACCATTTGCGTGCCTCGGTCAGACCAAAGTCAGCTGCTACTCCACTAGGTCGTGCAAGACCATGCCAAGAGATGCCCATGCGCCTAGGGTGAGGGAAAAGTCCACTAGAATTGTCTCCAAGCCTTGCCTTGTTTAACCCGCCCAAATGCTCTTATAAGAAATTCATTATTTAGCTGAGAAGAGCTCTTGGTCACTTAGAATATTTGAGCTATCATATAAAGAGAAAAATAGAGCAAGGGCCGAGAGAGGGGGGGGCGCGCAAGGCACGGGCTGAGGGAAGGACCGAGCTCCAGCCTATTTCCTTCGAGGCTCTTTCATTCTAAAGTGTTAGTTGGATTTTTAGAAGTCTCCAGCATCCCTCATTTCGGCCATTTAGCCCCCGAGTCAAGGCCAAGTCGCGAGAAGCCTGAGCTAGTACGAGAAAGGAGAAGCAACACCATTTTCGAGTTTGGTGAAGGTAAGCTCGTGCCATCCTTTTTCCTCAGCCTTAAAATGATATTTTAAGAATTTTCATGAAGGAAAAGGAAGCCATGCACGTACTTAAAACCAAGTTTCAAAATTTTGAAGTTATGGCCCTGAAATTCGGATTTTTAGGTACATGCATGAGTAGGCCGATTTTAGTAGCTCATTATCCCTTATAAATCATGAATATGACATTGGTCAAAGATAGGCATGTTTTGAGTTGGTTTACTCGGTCAAGTAAATAGTGCAATCGAGCTTATTTTTACCTCCGAGTCAAGTTGAGATGCATGCGAGTTATAACCAATGTCTTAGCCCTCAAAGTCATGATTTATAATGCTTATTATTCGGCCTTAAGTGATTTTGTAAGTTGAGCAAGTTTATTCGGTGACCTAGTGTCCGTTCGAGCCCTATCGGCCCTACCAAACTAAGTTATAGTGCAACTGAGTTGCCCTAGTGTTTCTTGGCATAATTACGTGTTTTATATCATGTTATGTTGGATTAGTTCGGTTGTCACCGGAAGTCCGGCAAGGACCAGCCACGATCACTGGCCGCGCATATAGCGTGCGCAGTACCGGGCCCGTGTCAAACAGAGGCTAAGATTGCCCTGTTCAGTGCCAACAGAGGTTAAGCTATGCCTATGTCCGTGCCTACACCCAGCAGGCGCGAGGCACCACAGTCCCCAGTGCATGCAACCGCGCCAGTAGCGTCCAGTCCGTGTCTGCGTGCGAGGTCTCGGCACCAGTCGTGCCCAGTCACCTTACACAGCGCCCGACAGTGCTGTTCCAATGTCAGTGAGCGTGGTCTCGAGCCAGTCGCTCGTGCCGCGCCATGTAGGTCTCGGGTCGTGCCAGCAGCATGCCCGAGCGTTCAGTTTCGTGCCTAGGGTCAACCCAAGTAGTGTTAGCCAACCTCAGTCGGTCTCGGGTCATGCCAAGCAGCATGGCCGAGTGGCCAGTTGGCTCCGGGTCGCCCAGCAGCGCCCGAGTAGTGCCAGTCACGCCGGAGCCACGCCAGCAGAGCCTGTCCGTGTCTGTCCACACCTAGTAGTGCCAAACCCGAGCCCAGCGTGTCTGTCCGCACCCAGTAGTGCCAAACCCGAGTCCAGCTATGCCCAGAAGCACGCCAGAGCCTTAGTCAGCCTCGGTAGTGACCAGTGGCACCAATAGTGCCCGTGCTCGTGCCAGCAGCCTCTAACCGCGCCAGCAGCGCCTAGCACCGCCCGGTCGCACCCTAGTCGTGCCCAGCGCCTCGCCAAGGGCACCAGTAGTGATGAATAATCGTGTATCTCCTCAACTCGTTTGTCTCGAACAAAGCTTTGCCAAGGCTTCTTTCTCGACGATAGGTGTGGACGACTCGATTATTAGCCTTATCTTCTCACGGTTTTGAGATGGTTCGGGTCTTAGCCTTGCCAACTCGATTTGTGTGATAAAACTCTCACGAATTCTAAACACATGAGATTTGTTCTCACGAACGATTTTTCATTAACTTCAACTTATTCATTAATTCGAATGATACATAAGCTATTTATAAGAAATACTAGATGTAATCCTATAAGAACTATAAATTCTAATCTATGGAAAATATATCTAATCCTAGGGTAACTAAATGTCTTGCATATCAAGACTTACCAAAATATAAAATACTAAGGCAACTAAATATCTAATATCCTAATCTAAACCAAAGTCCTAACATACTAAGGAAAGCTATTAAAACACGTGGGAAAGTATCAAGAATAACCTAGAGAAGATTCAGCTAAAAAAGACTCCTAGAAGACTCGGTTTCTTGCTCGGGAAGTCGTCCTCGCGTGCTGTCCCTAGCAGCAATGCGCCCGCGCCGCGCGCGCTGCTGCCCTATATCGCGTCCCAGCGCGCTTGTCCCTGCACGTGTGTCGCGCGCCCGCACTGTTCGCGGATTGCCTGTTTGTGCGCCCACCTGCGCATGGCTCCGCGCACCACTGAGCGTCTGCGCGTCCGGGTGCGCGTGCTGCGCCCATCGTGCACCCGACTGGCGTGCCTTCCATTCTTTCGAGCCACCTGATGCTTTGGCCATCCCCACCGGGTTTCGCTCCTTCGATGTGCATCCCGAAACCTCCGATGTCGCGTCCGTTTGAGGCGTGGTCTCGTCCGTGCACGCCTAGGCCAATGCGTGTGTTTGCGCCTCTTCTTGCGCCCAAATGTTGCCCGTCTTGGGACCACCTTCTCATGTGCCCTCGCGCACCTCCTTGCGTGACCTTCACTGGCCTGCTCCCTTGTACTTATTGCGCTCGGTTTTACCCATAATTGCGCGTGCGTCCTTGCCTTCAATCGGTTCGCACGCCGGATGTCATGGTTCACGCCTTTGCATGTCGATTGCCTTATCCGCGTATGGATCGACTTGTGCCTCTTCTCTTGCGCTTGTGCGCCACACATACGAGCTCGCACCCGTCTCTTAGGCCATGCATACGTGGTCTTGGGCTTTTTTTCGGCCTTCTCGGATCATCCCGGCCCTTGGTCCTCGTCGTGCTCGGGCCTCAAAACCCATATCTTCATCATTCCTCCCCCCTTCGATTTTGTCCTTGTCCTCAAGGACTAGTCATCAACCTCCCTCGGCGTCTCGTTCTTCTCTTCGATCTCCACGTACGCCTCCCACTCATGTTACTCTCCGACTTTGACCAAAGCTTTCTCCTCGAACTCGACAAACTTGTCATCGGTGTATACGTAGAAAATAGGCATGCTATCAAAATCCATCGAGAATTGCTCAACCATGCACTTGACCTCGTGCTCGACTTGTTCGACCGAAATTTCGGCTTCCCCATTATCGTGCTCGACCAGTTCGTCCTCGTCTTTAAAGTAGCCCAGAAAATCGAGCTCCTCGCATCGTTCCTCGATTACTCGATCCTCTTCGGCTACAGCTTGTCGCCTATCCTCTAGGTCCTTTCGCTTGTACAACTCTTCCAAATAATTTTGCTCCCACGGGGTTAATCTTCTCTTCAAACCTTCCAACTCTCGGAGATCTTCCCAATCCATCTCGTCCAATGGCTCAAAAAACATGATTTTATTTTTTCTACTCACCAACCAGCTCACGGAAAATTAATACTTCAAATAAAATCCCAACCCAATTCCTCCGACTCCAATAGGAAATACAATCAACGCCAAAATTTAATTCACTCCCCTACTATAAAAGGAATGAAACTCCCTCAATTATTTGGAAAAACAATTCTCCCAACAAAAAACGCTACCACTCCTAATTCAAAAAAAAAACAAAACAATTCCAGCCGAATGACTCATGGCCTTCACGCAAAATATTATTTTTTTTTATGTGCAATAAGCTCACATAAATACAACCCAAAGATTTTTTTTTTTTTATCCTCACGATAAGGCTCTCGAAAATCCAAAATCAAACAAACTATAAATTTATTTTAAATCTCTAAATCCTCACGAAAAGAAAAAGAAAAAATTCAAAAGAAAGATGATAGGAAAAGTTAAACAAGATACACGATTGATCACTCTCAATGGAAGCACTAATGATGAATAATCGTATATCTCCTAAACTCGTTTGTCTCGAACTAAGCTTTGCCAAGGCTTCTTTCTCGACGATAGGTGTGGACGACTTTGTTATTAGCCTTATCTTCTCACAGTTTTGAGATGGTTCGGGTCTTAGCCTTGCCAACTCGGTTTGTATGATAAAACTCTCACGAATTCTAAACACACGAGATTTGTTCTCACGAACGATTTTTCATTAACTGTAACTTATTCATTAATTCAAATGATACATAGGGTATTTATAAAAAATACTAGATCTACTCCTATGAGAACTATAATTCTAACCTATGGAAAATATATTTAATCCTAAGATAACTAAATGTCTTGCATATCAAGACTTACCAAAATATAAAATACTAAGGCAACTAAATATCTAATATCCTAATCTAAACCAAAGTCCTAACAAGCTAAGGAAAGCTATTTAAACATGTGGGAAAGTATCAAGAATAATCTAGAGAAGATTCAGCTCAAAAAGACTCCTAGAAGACTCGGTTTCTTGCTCGTCAAGTCATCCTCGCGTGTTGTCCCTGGCAGCCCTGCGCCCGCGCCGCGCGTGCTGCCCGCGCGCTTCTCGATATCACGGTCTCGACTCAAGCAATCTCAACCTCGACCGGCACAACCTATGTAGTGCCCCATTTAATTGTGGTTTATTTGAGAATTATTTATGATTATTTAGTATTGTTATTATTATTATTGTGTTATTATTAATTATTACTTGTAAATTTGAATGTCTAAATATTATTAATTGTCTAATTGTAATTAATTGCCTAAATATGTATTTGTGATATTATTATTATTATTAGTATTATAATTATTATTATTGAGAGTCCAAATATTACAAATTGTCTAATTGAAATTTATTGTCTAATTGTATATTTTCGATTATTAATATTATTATTTTAAAGTAATGTGTAAAAATATTATCAGAGGTTTATTTATTAAAATCGTGCGACTTAAATCGAGCCCGGGAGCCGAATTATTATCTCGAACCCGCACCGAACTGGCCCGTGAGCCGTTATCAAGCCCAAGACCCGGTTTTTCTCTAATTTCGTTTGGGTGTGTGCGTGTAAATTTTCTTGGTAGTCAAGAAAAATAAGTAACCTAGTTTCTATATGTATATATGTATATATCGCTTTTTCCCTCTCTGTATATCTATCACGCAGTCATCTTCTCAAATCAGATTCTCTGTCTCTCTCGTCCAACAGAACCATCGATCCTCAAGCTCTCTCTCTCCTCTTCACGTTTTTCTCTCTCGCCATATCAGATCGCGACCCCCATCGTCTTTCTCGCTTAGATTCCGTCACTATCTCCTCTCCCCTTTTTTTCGAGCCTCCTCCACCGCCGCGCCTGCAACAGAGCCCGCTGCTCGCCACTCCTCCGGCGAGTTTCTTCTCCACAAATTTCCCTGCTCCTTCGCACGCCGTGAATCAACCACTGCAGTCCGGCGAGCCTCTCTCCTTCCGCCATCGCCGCTGCCTTTTTTCCGTCGGCGAAGCTCCTTCCGGCGAGTTCTCTCCGCCTCACGCAGGACCTCTTCCGCGAGCCGCTGTTCGCGAGCCCCTCCTCCGCGCAAGATGTAGCCGGCAGCTCCTCCATCAGCAAGCCCGTCACGGCCCTTTCCGGCGAACCCCTCTGCGCGCTGACCCACTCACGAGCCCTCCTCCACAGCCGCAGCTTCTCTGACGAGCCTTTTAGCCGCTGCTGCTTTTCGGGAGTTCACCGGCGAGCCGAGCACAACCGTCGAGCCCGAGCAGCCGCCTAGCGCTGCCGCTTGCCGTCACGTTTTTGCCGTCGAGCCCCGTTCGATCCTTTCTCGTTCATTTTTCTGAGAACGGTATCGAGCCTCGGTCCTTATTGTGTTATTTAAGTGCTTATTTGATGTGTTAATCGTGCCCAATGAATTATATAGGAAGTGTATTTTATGTATACATGGGATATGATCATTGTCGATTTGTGAATGAATATGTTGAGCCGTGTTTAATTGAATTATGTGCGGATCTCGTCGGTTCGTGCGAACTCAAACGAGTTCACATTAAATGTGTTAAGTTGTTTGGATTAAGGAACTTAGGCTTGTCATTGACACAATGGTTTTGACCTTGTGTCAAATCGAGTTGGTTATTGGGAGTTATGCATTTTCGAAGTCCATATTGTTGCCGGAATTTACTAAATGCGTGATATATTGTGTACTGCTCCAAATAATGTGAAATTTTAGGTGCAACAGCTTCTGATGAATTTGTAGCTTGTGTGAAAATTTCGTAATTTTTAAAGGCCTGTAGCTATTTTTAAAAATTAATGTGATTTCTGTTCAGTTTCTTATAAAATGAATAATTAATTGTGTGGTGCTCTTTTCTGGCCAATTTTCGAGTATGTCATGTCTCTAGTGTATTTATGTGTCGTGTAAAATTTTTAGAATTTGTGAACTAGGTTTGATAGGGTTAACAAATTATTTTGTGATTCTGCCCGAATTTGTTTTAATTATTATTAATTGTTCTGAAGCTTAAAAATTCTGAAAATTTGTGGAGGTGCTTATTATGTGATTTTCAGCATGCTGTAAAAATATTGGAATATTTAGAGTCCGTTTGGGTTCAGTTCTGGAGGAAATTCGATAATTGGCTGAATGTTGTTTTAATTTTATAAATTCATATACTAAATGTTAAGGGCTGATATTTTTATGTGTTGCTGTTAACATGCTGAAATATTTTAGTTCAAAATTTCATGGCCTAAATCGTTCATTATCATGTGTTTTTAATTTAAACTCGCTTTTGTTGAAAAACTTGTGTGAATTTTATAAAATTGGATTTAATGAGTTTGAGGCTGAAACTTGGTGCTTTTACTAAATCCTGGGAGATGAATTTTATATAAAATTTTCAGAGCCTAACTCGTTGATTTGATATACCTTCTAATTCAAGTGTGAATTTTGGAAATTGTTTTATATGGTGATGTTCGGTTAAGTGTTGTGGACCGACTTTGCTATGTGTCTACATGTGACTCGTTGTTTGTCTTTCACTTGTGATTATGTGAACTTGAATATGTGGTTCGATCGAGTCTAAGTCCTAGTGTTCCCATATCCACAGAACTTCACGAACCACTTGGTCGAACCGAGTTCGGCTAAGTCAATTTGTGAATTTTCTACATAGGTCTGGATTAAAGTGTTGACTTTAGTATCTGGACTTAATGTAGGTGCCTAGAGGTGTTGACCTCGCCTCATCTCGAGATTTGTGATTTGAACTGTAGCTGCTATCAAGTGGGTACATTTATGATGTATTCCATATTTATCGCACTCATTATTTCGTGTAATGTTTTCTTTTGAAAATTATCGTATGCATGAGAACTCTAGTCTAAGTGTCCCGAACGATAGTGCCTTTGACGAATGCATAACAGTGAGAGGTCACCTGCCCGGTGTATTCGGGAGGAGACGCCCTGATCCGTGTGAGTTTCGGGGGGGAAAAACATCTCCACTGTCTCCTGGAAAACATCCATGATCCGTGAGTAGTTCGGGGTGGACTCCCATGATCCGTGAGTAGTTCGGAGTGGGAGAAATTTTTTAGTTACGGCCTTGCCGATATTTGGTCAGAAGGTTGTTGTATGTACATAGGAGGTTTGCGATAGGGCCGGGTAGGGGGTTTAGGCTATGAATTCTATGCATACCGATACTGATACTGTTTTACCATGAAACTGCTTTTAAAAATAATTATACGGGATAACTGTGCGATAATGGTGAGCTAATTGGTTGCTCACCCCCATTGTTTTCTGCTGTTGTCTCCTCTTCCTTTCTTTAGGTTGAGCTGAGTTGGTGGCGGTGGCGTAAAGACGAACGAGAGGACGGTCGTTGGTCAAATTATGTTACCGCTATATTATGCTTCCGCATGTTTATGATTTGTTAAACTGATACTTGACTTGATTTATTTTTCCCGCTTGGATTTAGATATTTTATTATGTGCCTGTATCCCTGCTTTGATTTTATATACTGATTATGTGTTATGCATGAACTTGTTACTTCATTATTCGCTTTCACATTTTGAATTAATTCTTGCTTCCGCTTTCGAATTATGTTTAAGTTTGGTTGAACCTTGTTTCATGCTAGACCTAGTTGAATGTCTTGAGACTTATGAACTTAAGGGATAATGTTGTATCGTTAGTCCGAGCATGTGTAGGTTCTTTTGTTTGATGGATGTGTTTATCTGATATCATTAGCAAGTAGCGCCCGTTTCTCGTTAATATTTTTAATTTAATTTTTTTTAAAAAAAAGCTCTGATTTTTATTAATTAATTCGATAAATCCTTTAAAATGAAACGGGGCGTTACAGCGTGGTCCCGCGTGCCACTGGGTGCCTGCGCGCTGCCTGCACGTCCGGGTGAGCGTGCTGCGCCCGTCGTGCACCCGACTTGCGTGCCTTCCATTCCTTCGAGCCACCTAATTCTTTAGCCATCCCCACCAAGTTTTGCTCATTCGATGTGCATCCCAAAACCTCCGATGGCGCGTCCGTTTGAGGCGTAGTGTCGTCCGTGCACGTCTAGGCCAATGCGTGTGTTTGCACCCCTTCTTGCGCCCAAATGTTCCCCCTCTTGGGACCACCTTCTCACGTGCCCTCGCGCACCTCCACGCGCGACCTTACTGGCCTGCTCCTTTGTACTTATTGCGCCCGATTTTACCCACAATCGTGCGTGTGTCCTTACCTTCAATCGGTACTCACGCCGGATGCCATGGTTCACGCCTTGGCATGTCGATTGCCTTATCCGCGTCTGGATCGACTTGTGCCGCTTCTCTTGTGCTTGTGCGCCTCGCATACGAGCTCGCACCCGTCTCTTAGGCCATGCATACGTGGTCTTGGCCCTTTTTTCGGCCTTCTCGGATCGTCCCGGCCTTGGTCCTCATTGTACTCGGGCCTTGGAACCCACATCTTCATCAAGCAGGCCCGGCGCGGGACCGATGTGATGAATAATCGTGTATCTCCTTAACTCGTTTGTATAAGCTTTGCCAAGACTTCTTTCTCAACGATAGGTGTGGACGACTCGGTTATTAGCCTTATCTTCTCACGCGTGTAATCCCTCCACGCGGCATCATTGTGCGGTCCGGCTCGGCGTGGCCCTTGTGCACGTTGTCGCACCCACCTGCGTGCTCGCACGCGTTGCGCTCGGTTGCGGTCTCCTCGCGCGTGCTTCCCTCGCACGCGTCGTCTCGCGCGCCATCAGCCGTGCCTATCGCGTTGGCCTCCGCGGTCAGTCGAGCCAGCCTTTTGCGAGCATGATAAGCCCGATACGCAGCGTTCTTTAGGCGCCTGGCCATATCCTCATCATTCCCGTCCCCTTCAAGTGTTTCCTTTTCCTCAAGGATGAGAGACGAAAACCTCTCGCGCATCGCGTCCAAGTGCTCCCAAGTCGCCTCTTCCTCAGGTGTATCTTCCCAATCAACTAGTACCTCCCATCGGAAACGCCCGACCTTCTTAACTTCCCAGTAGCTAAGCGCGCGGCTTGGTCTAGCTACAATTTGCCCATCGGCCGCGGTCTCGAGGAACCGATCACTGAGCTTGTGTGTCTTGCCCAAGCTCCTCTTTAATTCCAACACATGGATCACCGAATGGATTTGGGATTCCTCCGGCAGCTCGAGCCTATAAGCAACCTTGCCGATTTTCTGGAGCACTTGGTAAGGCCCGTAGAATCGCACCCCGAATTTGGACGCGGTCTGTTGCACGACCGTTCGCTGCCTAAAGGGCCGAAGCTTCAAGTAGACCCAGTCGTCTGGCTCAAAACTTTCTTCGCGATGCTTCTTGTCGAGGAACGTCTTCATGTGATTGATGGAACCTTCGAGGTTTTTCTTCAATTCGCGGAGCATTAGGTCACGCTCTATTAGTTCGCGCTCGACTTCGTCGTTCACGGACTCCCCTATTGTATAGCTCACTAAAGTCGGTGGCTTTCGTCCATACACTAAATCAAAAGGCGTGGCTTTGGTCGAGCTATGATACGTTGTATTGTACCAATACTCAGCCCATGGCAAGAAATCTTCCCACTTCTTAGGAAAAATATGTACGTGGCATCTCAAGTATTGCTCCAAGGTTCGGTTTGTCATCTCGGTTTTGCCATCGGTCTGCGAGTGGTAGGCCAAGCTCATGGCCAACTCTGTCCCTTGCATTTTGAAAAATTCCAACCAGAAGCTGCTCATGAAAATGCGATCTTGATCGGAAACAATCGAGCGAGGGACTCCGTGCAACTTCATTGCATACTCCACAAATTGTCGCGCGATCGACTTCGCCGTGTAGGGGTCAAGAGAATGAAGTGCGCGTACTTCGTGAGTCGGTCCACCATGATCATCACTCCATTAAACCCATTGGACATAGGCAGCCCCTCGATGAAGTCCATGGTGATGTCTTCCGAAATCCGCGCGGGCACGGGTAAGGGATGCAGCAATCCCCCGGGCCGACGCGAGTCCACCTTTACCCGCTAGCACTCGTCGAACCGTGCCACATACTCCCGTACTTCTCCTTGTTGTCCAGGTCAATAGAAAGTGTTGGCCAGCCTCATCCACGTCCGATAAACACCCGAATGTCCTCCAAACTTCGAGTCGTGAAAGTGCTTGATTATCGTCTCCTTCAAAGGCCCGGTACTTGGTACGAACACGCGACCTCGGTACAGGAGTAAACCATCATGGTCGTCGTACTCGTCGGCGACTGCGTCCTTGGCTTCCATCTTGCCACGCATGTCCTGACAAAAGGCGTCATCCGCCTGTGCGCGTCTCAGGTCATCTTAAATGGCCCAGGTCGGCCCGAAGATCACGTCTAGCTCGGGCACTTCTGTCCTGCGCGATAGTGCATCGGCGACGGCATTGCCCGGGTCGGTAGACGATCTCGAAGTCAAAACCCATGAGTTTTGAGACGAACTTTTGCTGTTCGGGGGTAACAATTCTTTGCTCCAAAAGATGTTTGAGAGGTTGCTGATCGGTCACGATTCAGAAACGTCGCCCTAAGAGGTAAGGTCTCCAACATCGCACCGCCTCGACCACCGCGAGCATCTCCTTGACATAGACCGACATTATGAGCTTCATAGTCCCAAGAGCTTTGCTAAGGTAAGCTAATGGTCGCCCTTCTTGAACTTGGACAGCTCCGATCCCAATGTCACTCGCGTCGATGTGGACTTCGAACAAGACGTCGAACTTCGGCATGGCTAGCACGGGTGTGGTGGTCATCGCGCCCTTCAACTTCTCGAACGCAGCTTCGCTCGCCTCGGTCCACTTAAACTCTCCCTTTTTGGTCATCTCCGTTAAAGGTTTGGCAATAGTCCCATAATCCTTCACGAACTTTTGATAGTACTTACTTAATCCCAAGAACCCGCGCAATTGTGTTAGGCTCGTTGGCTTGGGCTAGTCGACCATGGCCTCGATTTTTCTCGGGTCAACCTTGACACCTTCGTGTGAAATAAAGTGGCCGAGGTACTCGACTGTTTTTTGCCCAAAGGAGCACTTCGAAGGCTTGATGTGGAATGAATTTTGTGATAAGATCTCCAAGACCATGCGTAGGTGCTCGATGTGCTCCGACCATGTCCTCGAATAGATTAAAATGTCGTCGAAGAATACTAGCACAAATTTGTGCAAGTACTCTTGAAAAATTGAGTTCATAGCAAACTGAAAAGTGGAAGGTGCATTGCAAAGTCCAAAAGGCATTACCAAGTACTCGTAGTGTCCTTGGTGTGTTCGAAAGGCGGTCTTCGGTATGTCCGACTCTGCCACGCGGATTTGATGGTACCCGGCCCTCAAGTCCAACTTAGAGAAGTAGCGAGAACCTCCAAGATCATCCAGCATATCGTCGATACTAGGTATAGGAAATCGGTCCTTGATGGTAGCGACGTTCAGGGCTCGGTAATCCGTGTAGAAGCGCCACGTGCCGTCTTTCTTTTTTGCGAGCAACACCGGTGAAGAGAACGAACTCGTGCTATGTTGGATCAGCCCTGACTCGAGCATTTCGCGCACCTGTTTCTTGATCTCGGTCTTTTGGAAGAGTGCGTATCGGTACGGGTGGACGTGCACGGCTCGAACCTCGTCGACCAACGGAATACGGTGATCATAAGGCCTCCTTGGTGGCAACCCCTTTGGCTCGGCGAGCACTTCTTAGAATTGATCTAACAAGTCTCGGATCTCTTCTTCATGCCATGACAAACCTCTGGTCCCACTTGTATGTCCCTCGATGACCACCGCAAATATTTGACTTCCATCCTTCCATAGTTTCTCGATGCACTTGAGCCCTATCTCCTTAGCTCCCTCGCCACCACTAACCTTCAAGGTCACGCGTCACTTTCCCGCGTCAAACTTCATAACCCCTTCGCGGTAGTTAGTGGTCACATCCCCAAGTCCTTCCAGCCATTGGACCCCGAGAACAACATCAGGTCCAACTAAGGGAAGCGCGTATAGGTCGGCCCTCACCGTCACGCCTTGCAGTTTAATCGGTACACCCTTGTACGACTCGCTACATCGCAGGCGCTCCCCGTTGGCGACCTGTACCTCGAATGGTTCAACCTTGGTCATGGGCAAAATTAATTTTTGAGACAACGTGGTGTTAATGAAGTTATGCGATGATCCATTGTCCACGAGCACCTTGACGTGCCGGTCACAAACCCTCATAGATAGACGCATGGTCCTTGGTCCTCTCGTGCCCGCCATGGCGTGGACCGAGATCTCCGCCTCATCGTCGTGCGCCTCGAGTTCGAGCTCGTCTGCAGCGGGCTCGTTGTCCTCAGAATCGACCACTTGGATCAAGTAGGACTGTTTGCACTTGTGACCCGGCGTGAACTTCTCCTCGCACCTGAAGCACAGACCTTTATCTCATCTCCTGCGCATCTCTTTGAAGGACAAGTTCCTCACCTCCAGTGATCGCAGTCTGAAGTTGTTAGGTGATCCGCTGCTCGCGTCTCGATTGATGTTGGGCGCGCTGGCTATAGGCCGTCGCTGTTCGGTGAAACTATTGTCGTTGCGCCCGATCCTCCGCGTTGTGGCTAGATGGTCGTCACGCCAACGCGCAAACTCCATGGCTTCGCACATCGTCGCTAGCCTCTCCAACCGTACCTCCGCAGCCAGATCAAATTTCAGTCCTCCGACAAACGCCTCGACAAGTGCTCCCTCGGTCCATCCGCGCACACGACAAGCTATGCGCTCGAACTCCCATTGGTAGTCGCGAAGACTTTCCGTCTACTTGATATGCCTGAGCGCTTCGTCATAGTTGTGGTAGTCCGATGCGCCGAACCTCGTGATGAGCTCCTTCTCGTAATTTTCCCATCGAATTGGCTCGTCTCGATTTTGGTAAGTGCTCGTGAGCCACTGCCACCATACGTTGGCTTCTCCGTCCAGGTAGTATGCTGCATACCTTACCCATCCAACACGAGTTATTTCATTGAGATTGAAATATTGCACGACTCAGTTCAACCATGCGTCGGGATCAGATCCATTGAAGGTAGACAGCACCATCTTTGGCTTCTCGACCCTAGACCTCTCCACGTTGGTCGAGGCATGAGATCGACGGTCGAAGTCGTCCTCCCTCTCCTCGTACTCAGGCCGCTCGCTTTCGTACTCCTGCGACCGTGCCCTAGCTTGTCCTCACGGCGGCGGTTGACGCACCAAGCGCAAGACCTCATCAATCCCTTGGTTCATGGCGTCCATCATTGTTTGTTGTGAATTGTGGAATGACCTCTCGAGATGCGTGAGGTTGTTCGTCATGGACGTGTTGGTGGCTTCCAACCCTTTGCTAAGACTTGTCATCTTGGCCTCCAAATCACCAAGCTTCTCCTTCGTTTCTTTGGCCATTTTTTTTTACTCGAAAATTAAATTAAAGATAGAGCAAAGAACACGCGATTGATACTCTCAACGAGAGCACCAATGATGAATAATCGCGTGTCCCGGCTCGTGACTTGCCTCGGACTTCGCGTGAGCTTCGGTCCTTGGACGTGGGTACGGACGACTCGGAGGTTAACTCCTTATCTTCTCGCGATAGGTGAGACAGCTCGGACGGATGTCCTTGCCAAACTCGTCTTGCTCGAGCAATGCGGTGGACGCCTTTCTCGTGACAAGGGTTTTGCGCTAAGTATCAAGAGAAATCTAACACAAGAAGTTCAGTTTTTTCTTATTAATTCGATGATGAAAATAACAAGAGCATGCGCCTTTATATAGGCCACAAATAAATCTACTCCTAATCAATCTAAATCTCCTAATAAAGCAATAAATAATTAAAGTCCTAGATAATCTAGAAATCATAAGCAATAAGGAAACTACATATCTAAAGGAGTCCTAAAGGATCTTGTCTTGTTTGTCAAGCAAAGAAACCCTAGCTGTCATGACCTCCTCGCCGCGTGTCTTGCCGCACTCCTCGAGGTCTAAGGTCTCGGTCCTCGCGCGTGTAATCCCTCTATGCGGCATCATCACGCGGTCCGGCTCTGCGTGACCCTCGCGCGTGTTGTCGCACCAGCCCGCGTGCTCGCACGCGTTGTGCTCGGTTGTGGTCTCCTTGCGCCCGTCGTCTCGCGCGCGCTTCTCTTGCGCGCGTCGTCTCGCGCGCCATCCGCCGTGCCTATCGCGTTGGTCTCCATGATCCGTCAAGCCAGCCTTTTGCGATCTTGATAAGCCCGACTCGCGGCGTTCTTCAGGCGCCTGGCCATATCCTCATCACCCTGGCAGTCCTGCGCCCGCGCCGCGCATGCTGCCCGCGCGCGTTGCTGCCCTATATCGCGCCCGCACTGTTCGCATACTGCCTGTGCGTNCTGTGCGTGCGCCCGTCTGCGCGTGGCCCAGCGTGCCACTGGGCGCCTGCGCGCTGTCTGCACTTGATGAGGATATGGCTAGGCGCCTAAAGAACGCCGCGAGTCGGTCTTATCACGCTCGCAAACGGCTGGCTCGACGGGCCAGGGAGGCCAACGCGATAGGCACAGCTGATGGCGCGCGAGACGATGCGCGTAAGGGAAGCACGCGCAAGGAGACCGCAACGCGTGCGAGCACCCGGGAGGGTGCGACAACGCGCGCGAGGGCCACGCCGAGCCGGACTGCGCAATGATGCCGCGAGGAGGGATTACACGCGCGAGGACCGAGACCTTACTCCTCGAGGAGTGCGGCAAGGCGCGCGGCAAGTATGTCATGACGGCTAGGATTTCTTAGCTTGGCAAACAAGGCGAGATTCTTGAGGACTCCTTTTGATATTTAGTTTCCTTATTGCTTATGATTTCTAGATTATCTAGGACTTTAATTATTTATTGCTTTATTAGGAGATTTAGATTGAATAGGAGTAGATTTATTTGTGGCCTATATAAAGGCGCATGCTCTTGTTATTTTCATCATCGAATTATTAATGAAAAAATCGAACTTCTTGTTCAAATTCTTGTGTTAGATTTCTCTTGATATTTAGCGCAAAACCTTTGTCACGAGAAGGGCGTCCACCGCATTGCTCGAGCAAGACGAGTTTGGCAGGGACAACCGCCCGAATTGTCTCACCTGTCGCGAGAAGATAAGGAGTTAACCTTTGAGTCGTCCGCACCACCGCCGAAGGCTGAAGCTCACGCAACGTTCGAGGCGAAGTCACAAGTCGGGACACGCGATTATTCATAATTGGTGCTTTCATTGAGAGTATCAATCGCGTGTTCTTTGTTCCATCTTTTGATTTAATTATCGAGTTAAAAAAAAAATGGCGAAAGAAACCAAGGAAAAGCTTGTGGATTTGGAGGCATAGACGACGGGCCTAGGCGAAGGATTGGAAGCCACCAACAAGTCCATGACAAACAACCTCACGCATCTCGAGAGGTCGTTCCATAATTCACAACAAGCCGTGATGGAGGCCATGAACCAGCAGATCGACGAGGTCGTGCGCTTGGTGCGGCAACCGCCACCGTGAGGACGAGCCAGGGCACGATCATGGGAGTACGAACGCGAGTGGCCGGAGTACGAGGACAGAGAGGACGACTTCGATCGTCGATCTCATGCCTCGACCAACGTATAGAGGCCTAGGGTCGAGAAGCCGATGATGGTGTTGTCGACCTTCAATGGGTTAGATCCCGACGCATGGTTGAACCGAGCTGTGCAATATTTCAACCTCAATGAGATTGCTCGGGCCGAATGGGTAAGGTACGCGGCTTACTATCTTGACGGCGAGGCTAATGTTTGGTGGCAATGGCTTTCGAGTATCTATCAAAACCGCGATGAGCAAATCAGGTGGGAAAATTTTGAAAAAGAACTCATCACGAGGTTTGGCGCATCGGACCCTTTGAAATCCTTTCCCGAGTCGGGGACTTATCTTATCGGCTGGCTTTACCACCAGACCTGTCGGGAGTGCATGATGTGTTTCATGTCTCGATGTTGCATAGATATGTACATGATCCCGACCACGTGGTGGACTTAGGCGAGCTGCAGGTCGAGCGAGACCTTACCTATAAGGAGGTGCCGGTTGCCATTTTGGACCAGAAGGTCCATCAGCTGTGAAACCGGGCGGTGAGTCTCGTGAAGGTGCAGTGGAGCCGACATGATGAGTTCGAGGCGACTTGGGAGAAGGAGGTCGAGATTAGGAGGAGATATCCGAACTTCTCGTTTTGAGTCCCTTGTTTTCTTTTCTTTTAGTTGTTAGTTTCGTTTGTTTTTGAATCCCAAGGACGGAATTCTTTTTAAGGTGGTTAGCTGTAATGCCCCGTTTATTTGTGGATTATTGGGATTTATTATAATTATTATTATTATTTATCTTTATTTGTTATTATTATTATTAATTGAATGCTAATTATTATTATTTGTTTAATTGTATTTAAATGCCTAAATGTCTAAATGTTATTATTATTAATTAATTAAATATATGTGCGATATATATATATATATATATATATGCTATTCGGTTTATTTTTTGTGCGATCAAACCGAGCGATATTATTGGCTAGTCGGGCCCGAGAGAAAAACCGAGAACCTAAGTCACACATGAACTCGCCCGAACCAGCCCATCCGTGAACCGGCGCTCAGCCCAAACCCGCCCGGGTTTCCTTTAAACCATGTATGTGTGTGTCTTGTGGAGAAAGAAAAGAAAATCTAAACTAGATAGCATTATCTCTCTCTCACGCTCGACATACATCACCCCGCAGCCAAAACCCTCCCTCTTAAAAATCTGAGTTTCTCTCTCAACGCAAACGCATCTCGCTCAATCTCATCTTCTCTTACGCAAGAAAAGTCCGATCATCCCCACCTTATCTCTGCAAATTTTCTCGTCGCCTCATCATCATTTTTATCTCGCCATTGCAGCAACCCTGCCGCCCGCGCCTGCAACTCCAGCAACCTGTTGCAGCCCCTCCGTGCGCCGGCGTGAAATCAGTCGCGAGTCCTCCGCGACGAGACCCCAGCAACGCCGCGACTTACTCCTCCGCGAGTTCATCTCCTCCGTCGTTGCAGCAACCCCGACGCCGCGAAGCTGCTGCGCCGCGAGACCTTGAATCACCGCCGCGACCAGCCTCCTTCGGCGAGTCAGCAACTCGAGGAAGCGCCTCCTCCGCATCGGAGCACCCAACAACGAGCATAATCGCTGCGCAGCACCTCTGCTCCGTCGATCACGAGCCGCACGTTGCCGTTCGTGTGTCCCGTTCTGTTTTTTGAATGATTCTCGAGAACGGTACAAGGCTCGAATCCCGTCTCGATAAATCATATATATAATTTATGTTATGCGTTTATTTGTGTGTTGAACGTGATTCACGAAAATATATATATAAGCCCTATAAATTTTATGTGTTCGTTTTGATTCAATATATTGATTGTGTGTAGACGATCTCTTCGATTTTGAGAAATCGAACGAGGCCTTGTCATTCGTGTTTAAGTTGCTATGTATTGGAACATTTTATGATCCTTGGTCTTATGGTGAAGACCTTGGATTTTTGAATTTACGAACATGTGTTATCGTTGTTTTTGTATTAAATTCATAATAAATTGCATACTGATTTGATTGAAGTGAAATTTTGTGAGTTAGGTCTTCTAACGAATGTACAGCTCGTGTAAAAATTTCATAAATTTTCATGGCATGTAGCTAATGTAATTAATTAAATTGATTTCTGGGCAGAAATGTGTTAATTTGATAATAAATTGAGTTGTGCTCCTAAATTGATGAAATTAGAGTATGTTGTGTCTTTGTCTGATTTAGATGTTGTGTAAAATTTTCAGAATATTTGGACTTAGTTTGTTTAGGAAAATAATTTATTTTGTGATTCTGCCGAAAATTGTTTTAATTATGATAAATTGATCTGATGCTGCAAAATTCTGATTTTTGGTTGAAGTACTTTTTTTATGATTTGTTTCATGTTGTAAAAATATCAAAATTTTTGGAGGTCATTTTGGTTTGGTTTAACTGAAACAATGAAATATGCTGAATGTTGTTACAATTTTATTAATTCGCATGTTAAGTGTTTAAAGCTGAGATTTTTACATGCTGTTATTCACATGCTGAGATTCCTTGGATAAAAATTTCAAAAGCTGAATCGTTCATTATGTTAGGTGTTTAATTTATGCTTGTTTTTGCCATAAACTTGTCTGAATTTTGTAAAATAATGTACTTTGAGTTTGGGGTTGAATTAAACTTGGTGGTCTTATTAAGTACAGTAAGGTGGGTTTTTGGGTGAAATTTCAGAACCTAACTCATTTGGTAGCTTGACCAACCTGATTATGTGAATTACCGGCTTTTATTTCGAAAATATGGTTTTGTGTTTAAAAACTGTTAACCGACTCGCATGCTATTCTTTGTTTGTTTGACTTAGTAAATCTTTGATTGAGATTATGTGAACTCCCATGAGGATTTGGTTGAGTCTTAGTGTCGAGTCTAAGTGTTCCAACGTCCACAGGGCTTCACGAACAACTTAGTCGAATCAAGTTCGACTAAGTATGAATGTGTTTTCCTTTTTAGGTCAAGATAGATGTTGATTGTAGCATCATGACTTAATGTAGGTGCTTGACAAGCCGGGCTCACCGCCTATACGTACTTTTGTGTTATCTCCTACTCGCGACCAGGTGGGTTTAATTTAAAAATGTCTATGCCATAAATTATTTACATTTGTTGAATGGCGTGATTAATGCATGCGTGTGAACCATGTAACCCACATTGTGAGCTATATGTCCTTCGAGCGGTTGTCCCCGTTGTTGTGAGATGTATGTCTTTCGACAGTGCTTATTGATAGGCAGTCTCCCTAGCCTAATGATAGGTAAGGCCGATGTGAGACTCCCATTGTTCTGAGTTGTATGTCGTTCAATGGCTAATGTTAGATGTGCACATGAGCAAAAATGTATGATGAGGAAATGTGATAGTTGATTGATTCGTGTTCATGCTGCAACCATGCCTAACTGTTAATGTGTATGATTTATTGCATAGTGCTGAGCACTACGATTTCCAACTGTGCTCATCCCCACCTGAAATTAACGTTTCAGGTTAAGCGAGGCGGGTACGACGGCAGGATGGCGAGTGGATGGTCATAATTATGTTTAAATAACCTTCCGCTTTATTATGAATAAGTTGACCCGGATTTATGAACTTGAATTGTTTTGGGTTATGAACATGTTATTTTTTTTCAGACTATGACGTTTGAAAATGTTGGAAACTGGATTTGTTATTTGATTGGCATTGATGAACTATGTTTGGATAATCATGATGATATGTTATTTTAAATATCATGTGAAATTTTATGTTTTGGGGACAACGAGGTCCATGTGAAAAACCGGGTAATGAATTCCCGTGAGGTTTCAAATATGACTTGAAACAAGATAATTCCCTGTTAATGATAATTTCGAGAAATGGATTTCGAAAATGAAATATGATTTTTGAATAAGCCATGGCTTATTTCTTAAATCAAAGTGGGGTGTTACATCCGCTATGTTTATTTTCAATTTCGAACCTGCATGTTAGTATTTTTTGACTTAAAGATTTTACCTAGTTCGCCAGTATGAACGTATCCAGTTTTACATGCTTGTTCGATAAAGTTTTAAATCTATTTCTTTATTTCTAAACCAGATGTCTAGACTAAGTTTTACAGAAAACGGATTTTCAAAGAAGATAAGTTTTTAGCAGCATCTCGAGTTAGTTTGCAAATGATTTTGAAAAATTTATAAGCGTTTTCTAAAGAAGAATTGCGAAAAATTTACTCTGATTAGCGGGGTGTTGCAGTTGGTATCAGAGCACCTTTTTGTGCATCTGAATACTTTTGCGAGAAAGAAAATTTCAGAAAAACCCGACCACATCACACTCACGCCGCGCCGACTACTAGATAAGTGCTGTTAAAGTTATAAGCAAACTGTACTAAGTCTATGCTCAATAGGATTCAGATAATCCGAACTCTAGATGCTCAAGATCAGTAAGAAAGACTCCTAGCAGTATCAGATCTATCTTCCTATAAAAGTCAGAACTCCAGTCAGAACTCTAGTTTGAACTCTAACTTGTCGAGTTAGCGACTCGTCAAGAAATCGAGCTTCAGCAAGTAATAACACCTTTTTTAGTTGTGCTAATACCAATTCCTATTCAAGCTATGGGCTGCCTATTCAGATCGCACGCCGTAGGGATCAAGCTCAGTAGGAGATGACTCAGTAAGCTATAGTCGCCCAGTTCCGCGGCTACAATCCCGAGAAGTTTACGGGTCAAAGAGATCCTCGCCTAGTAGACGAGTGGATCCAGGGTTTCAAACAGATTTTTGAGATCACTAAGTGTTCAGATAGGCACAGTATTCTCTGTGCCCAGCTTCAGATGACGGGAGATGCCCGTCTATGATAGACAGCTAGTATCCTGTCGCTAGTTAGCTAGACAATAGAGAAATGATCACTCTTTAGTCCAGTTCTTAACTCGAAAACGCTTGGCGAATTCCGCACAACCACTTGTGGAAATAAGGGACTTTTCTTCTTTCTTGCTTTTACTTGAGCTACCTGAGTTGACGGCAGAAGAAGCAATCAGAAGAAGCTGCTGTGAGCGGGTGGTTGCGGGGGCTGGAAGGACTTCGCCGGCATTAATGTTGGACAGAGCTTCGGAGGTGACTCGCCAGCAAAGGTTTATGGCGGTGATGTGCGGCTGCTATTGAGTGCTTGGGGAAGGTCGCCGCTACTTTGATTTCTCCGGTTGCAGATCGCCGGAATTTAGGTACGCCGTTTTTTTTTTTCTTTTTTTTTTTAAGNTAGGTTACCAAAAAAAACACAGATGGAGTTGGAAAATCTTGTCATGCACCACAACAACAACAGGATGTTCATGCAAATGCCAATATTTTACCACCCATAGCAGATGATTAACCCATCAAAGAAATCAGTCGTACAGTCAGCGGCATAGCCAAAGAAGAGGAAGGGGTTCTGGATTATAAGGAGCAAGTGAGGAAGAATTGGCTATCAAGATACTCGACTTGTTAAATCGATTTAAGCCACTCACTAAGTACTAATTGACCCTTCTAGAGGTCAGAAGTACTTATTTGCGACCAGAAGCGCAAAAGAGCAAGTACAACCGGAACTCTCGCCAAGCTAGGTGTTTTTGGCAAATTTTAACAAATTCCTTAAGTCGAGTATAGCTATTTCTTAATGGTTATACTGTTCTAGTCCAATGGTTATGGCTTTCCAAAATGCCGTCCCACGTAGCTCCAAACCCACTCGCAAAGCGCGAACATGCTGTAGTCGTGAACCAGTTCCAGTGATTAGTGGAATGACTATTGACATTTGAGGAAGAAGGATGAGCAAGGTGATCTAACTGAGATCGGTTTAAAGAGGTTCTGGAAGTCAAGTTGCATCCGCGCTGATATAGCCATATTATCATATACCGGCTCAAGGGCGTTTTACTCGACCAGACAAACGGCTAGATCGGCCGCACATCAACCTGTCCCAGTCAGCATACTTAGATCGACTTCTGCAATGACGATTCCTCGTCAGTATACTTAAGTCGACTTCCTCGCAAAACAACTCCGAAGGAAGGGCGAAACCCATAAGTCGACTCCTCGAGGTCGACTTCCGACAGTCGACTCCAGAAATCGACCTCCGCTTAAGAATAGCCATGCGTAGCCTCTAAATCCTCGTAGGATCATAAGTCGACCTCATAGCTCTCGAGATCGACTCTCCGTGTCACGAGAACGAAGACGTGGTGTCGATCCATCACACTTGCAGTATACCTTAAGCTCTACATCCTGCAAGAGATGAAGGGGAATCTTGTGATGACTCAGCAGCAAAGGGAGATGAACCGACCGGCGCACTTTGGACCTTTCGCATAGGTCGGCCAGGGCATTTTGGGTACTCCTGTAACGCCCCGTTTTATTTTAAAGAATTTATCGAATTTATTTAATAAAAATCAGAATTTTTTTTTTTTAAAATCCAAGTTAAAACCTTTTTCGAGAAACGGGCGCTACTTACTAACATCAACCAACAACACACATCCAACCATACAAGGGAACTACACATGCACGAGCTAACAATAAAACAAATACCAAAACATAAATCTCAAACCTTTTTAAAAGGGTCTAGCATTATTCAAAGTTCAACCAAATCCTACACATACATAAGTCAACAGTTATAAAAATAAACCAGCTTATTCAAGTCTCAACATTATACAAAAAGTTTAACATAAATCCATGGTTCATCCAACACAAACATGATTTCAAGCTGAGGCATAAATAATCCAAAATAAAAGCAAGTAGTTCATCATATAATAAAAATAGGCGGAAGCTAAGACACATCAGTTAATGACCACCATCTCGCTCGTCCTACGCCACCGCCTCCAGCTCGTCTCAACCTAATACAAAGGAAGAGAGAAGACAACAAGAAAATAATGGGGGTGAGCATAACCAACAAGCTCACCATTATCACACAGTATATCTCGCATAACATTTTTAAACCATCATAACCATAGTATTCAGTATGCATAGAATCCAACAGTCTAACTCCCTACTTGGCCCTATCGCAAACCTCCTATGTACATACAACAACCTTCCGATCACACACGGCAAGGAAGTAACTGGAAACCTTCCCATCACCGAATGGCTACGGGCCTGGGATCCTTTCCAGGAGACAGTAGAGATGTTTTTCCCATTCACGAATATCATACGGACCTGGGCGTCACCTCTCCGAATCTACGGGCCGATGACCTCTCACTGTTTATGCATCCTCAAAGGCACTAACATACGGGACACTTAGACTAGGGTTCTCACGCATACATCATTTTTCAAAAAAAGCATTTATACGAAATATTAAGTGCGATAAATATGGAATACATCATAAATGTACCCACCTGATAGCAGTTACAGTTCAAACCACAAATCTTGAGACGAGGCGAGGTTCAACACCTCTCGACACCTACATTAAGCCCAGATACTAAAGTCAACACTTTAATCTAGACTTATGTAGCAAATTCACAAGTTGACTTAGCCAAACTCGGTTCGACCAAGTGGTTCGTGAAATTCTGTGGATATGGGAACACTAGGACTTAGACTCGATCAAACCACATATTCAAGTTCGCATAAATGCAAGTGAAAGACAAACAAACGAGTCGCATGTAGACACATAGCAAATTCGGTCAACAACACTTAACCGAAATTCACCATATAACAACAATTTCCAAAATTACACTTGAATTAGAAGGTATATCAAACCAACAAGTTAGGCTCTGAAAATTTTACATAAAATTCACCTTCAGTATTTAGCAAAAACACCAAGTTTCAGCCTCAAACTTATTAGACACAATTTTATAAAATTCAAACAAGTTTTTCGATAAAAACGAGTCTAAATTAGAAACACATACTAATGAATGATTCAGGCCATGAAATTTTTATATAAAATATTACAGCACATAAACAGCAACATATAAAAATACCAAGCTTAAACACTCAGCAAGTGATTTTATAAAAATAAAACAACATTCAGCCAAGTATTGCATTTATAACAGAATCAGCCTCAAATGAACTCCAAAATTTCTGAAATTTTTACAGCATGCTGAACATATCAATATAAGAACCTCAACAAATTTTCAGAATTTTCCAGCCTCAGAACAATTTATAGCAATTAAAATAAAATCGGGCAGAAACACCAAATAAATCATTAACTCTACCAAACCCAGCTCAAAAATTCTAAAATTTTTATACAGCATATTTTCATGCCTGAGACACAACATAATCGAAAATTAGCCAGAGAAGAACACCACACAAATAATTATACATTTTTCAAGAAACTGAACAGAAATCAAACTAATTTTTAAAAATAGCTAAACACCTTTAAAAATCATGAAAATTTTACAGAAGCTACCTATTCAAAATCAACAACTGCTCCTAAAATTTCAAGTAAATCGGACCAGTATTCAATTTATGGTGAATTTTACATTCAAAACAGCCAATACAAACTTCGAAAAATCATAACGGCAAATATACACCTCCAATCGGCACAAGGCCAACACCATTGTGTTCGTAACGATCCTAAGTTCCTAAATCCACAGATATTCATCACTTATTTTAAGTTCTCGCTCGATTCGCACGAATCGACGAGTTCGGCATAAAAATTACAACTACACAATATATACAAAATCACATTAAACATGAATATATCCGAACGCCTCAATCGACATGAGCACACCAACACTCACACAAAATCAAAAGGCACAACAACACAAGGATAATAATGTAAGATAGACGAGGAGTCGAGAATCGATACCGTTCTCGGGAAACGAGCGAGAAGGGTTCGAATCGGGCTCGACGGTGAACTCGTCTCGCGAAAGAGAAGAGCTCGACGTGCGGGAGGAGAGAGTGCGTCGCTGCTGTCGGGTCTCCGCCGGTGTTCCCTGCTCGAACGGAGAGGGAGACGCTGAGATGTTGCTCGATCAGAAAAGGAACTCACGGCGTGGCGGGAGAGGCTGGGATGGCGTCGCAGCGCGGTGGAGCTGCTGTGGCGGACCGAGGAGATTTCGACGTCAAAGGCTCGTGGGCTGGCTCGAACTCGCCGGAAAGACGCGCACAGAGGTCGCCGGAGGGTTGCTGCGCGAGATGCTGTCGCCGGAGGTGACTCGCCGGAAGTTGGGCTACTTGCGGCGGCGCGAGGAGGAGCAGGCTCGCGAACAGATTTCTTGCGGTGGCGGCGACGGGCTGAGCGCAGGGATGAGGATGATGAACCAAGCATGAGGTTGACGGGAAAAATAGAAACAATAGGAGAGGATCGATGATGAGGGTGATGGTCGATTACGGGAGTGAGATGCGATCACGAAAAGAAAAAAAATCTGATTTTCTCACTTGATGGCTGCGGGATTATGTTGATCGCAAGGGAGGAGGAGGAGACCAAAATATATGTACGTACTAGGTTTTTAGGGAAAGGAAAATCTGTGGGGCCGGGCCCGAGTAATTGGGCCAAAAAATTTTTGGGTCGGTTGGGACATCAAATCGGCTCACGGGCTCGATTAAAAATTTAAACGGACATCTTCGGGCCCAATTTCGTTTCCAACGAAAATTCTCGGGCTCGATTTCGAATGCAAACGCGCGATAAAATATACCGAACAATATATATACATATTTTTATAATACACATTAATAATTAAATATATCACAAAAATCAATTAGACAATTACACATTTAGCATTTAATCACATTTGACAATTAATAAATATTATGGCATTCAAGAAAAATAAATATAAATATTATCACAATAATAATAATAATAATAATAATAATAATAATTACTACAAATAAATCACAAATAAATGGGGCATTACAGTCTACCCTCCTTAAACGATTTCCGTCCCCGGAAATCCAAGGAAAAACATCCAACAGGACAACTGACACACGAGAGAAACTCAAACCACTCAACTCGGATACTCTGTCCGAACCTTCCCACTCTACCGAGTCACACCGCACTAGCCATGGTTATCCTGCCGGATTTTTGACGAGTACCTCTTCCGGACTCTCCCTGCTGGATTCGTCAATCCAGTAGGTCACCGGTACCTCATCAAAGGTAAGTTCTGCCCACATGCAGCTCGTCAAAGATCGCCTCGTGCGTAGAGTCGCGCATCTGTCCCCTCTCCACGAGGCACTGAACAGGTCGTGCACTCTTGCAAGCTCCGGTAATGGGGGTCAACCGTCAGGCTAAGACGCCGACTCGGTCGAGAATCACGAAAGGACCAACAAATGTGGTTGATACTTCCTCTCTTACTAGAACTCGAGGCGTACAACGCCTCTTTCCGTACTCAGAACCTCGTACGGTACCATCAAGATCGTCACTCATAGCCATTGCTATAAGCGCATTTTCTTATGGTAAGAAATTCCACACGACACACCCATCGAGTACACCAGACTCAAAACCAGTCTCTCAGGGTCTCGACAGCATGTCCTAAACGCATAACTATCTGGATTTCTACGCGGTGCCAAGTTCAGTCTCGTGCCCGGGTCACGTTGACAACTTGCCCACGATCCCAACGTGATCCGTGCGTCCGTATCAAACGGGCCGCCACGGGATCTCATAAAAAGGCTAACAAGCAACAATAACACCAGAACTCAACACTGATACCTACAGAAGCCACGGTTCTGCTCGATATCGGTGACAAAGCCTCATTCCTTGCCCACACGAGTAACAGCTCGTATGCGGTTTAGGAAGTATCGACTAGACATTCGAAAACAACCACTATCGCAGAAACTGGCTCTCAAATAGGGATGCTCGACGATCCCATTATAATGGTCTAAAAGGACATAGCCAGTCCGAGGTTAAATGCACTGTCACCCGAGAGATGTCATACACACTGGCGCTGCATAAGCGGGGCGCTGGGACGTGTGCCTACATCTGTTCGGAGAACAGTTGCAAGGTCAAGGTTTCGGCCACACACTGGCTTGGGGAGCTCCTGCGTTCGGTGATGGTGGCTGCAGCTCGCGTGCGAGTCAACGATCGGCCCTGCAGTGCCTCACGTCTCTCAGCACGGGCTCGCGTGCTCGACTACCACTTCGCGTGACTACACCCAGTCAGCGTCGGCGTTCGGTTCGAGGTACAATAAGGATTACTCTAACTCAAGGCTCGCACTATCAGAGGTAACCCGAAAGGAAAAAGGTTTTCACAAAACCAAGAGACATTAGGGTTCAACAAGGACATTATCCCCCAGCATTTAGGTATTAACAATCTCGAAAGGTTCAGGGTTTCAAAACATCACATCTAAAGAAAAGGAACATCGGCATCCTCAGCTAGAAATCATCCCCAACTCAGCGGTCATTGCCGAACAATGCAGTTGATCAGCTCACATGACCCTTCCGACTAAAAGTGTCGGCCGTCACGTTAGCTCTATCCCTGGTAGCTAAACGTGCCGGCAGTCCTATACGAGCTCAATTTCTACACTGCTAAGATTTTCACGTTTCTGTATCTCATCACGAAGCCTTCTTGGTTGATTCGTCTCGATCGCGTCTCGAATATGGGTCAACAACGGTAAAAATAAAGCACGACTAATCGATCCGGGTATGAATGAAGTACCCAGACTGAAATGGCATCACCAAAATCGAAAGGAACGATATAAGACAAGCGGATAAACGAAACTGCTCGTCTTAATCAATATATCAGGTTGCAAATCTTGAAATGAAACTCCAAATGACAAAAACAAGAGTTTTCAGAGGATTGCCAAAGAATCAAATAAAATACAAAGGTTCACTCTCGAAACTCCGAAGGGAAAAAGAATGAGAGTTTTTCAAAGATTTACGATAATCACAATTCAAAAACGAAGACGGTTCTGCACATCACGATGTGGTTACATCAGGCTCGACTACCCTCCTTAAAAGATTCTCCTATAACAAAAAAATATCCCTAGAAAGGTGTCGAGGCTCCTCCCGATCAGGTATGCGATGATTCTCACGTACGCCACTTCGGTTCAAAGTTAAAATAGAACACGAAAGAAAATTGATCGCCGTCTATCTCGAAGCTAAGGTACTCTTAAGTCGACCTTCGCATCGACTTAGCGACGTTACTACACACGGTTCGATATCAAATAAGGCTCAATGGAAACTGAAATTCGATGCTCAACTCCATCCCAATGTTCTCCGCAAGGAAAAGAAAATCAAGCGAATTGTCACGGAACGAAAATCAAATAATAAGAATTGGTCACGAAATACAATTCAAACTTGACTACTAAGCGAAAAGTAGCAATCAAGGATAAAGGAATAGCACTCGGGTAGCAAAGGAGTGAACGGTAGGTTAAAGGGTTGAAAACGGATCAAACTCGCACGTTAATATTTGTTGCAAATTTCTAGAAAACTGAATTGCACGAAGTCTGTATTTTAATGCATCTCTTTGAACAAAAAAAAAAAAATGCTATATGAATGAAACTTGTGACATTTAAATCATAAGAGGCAAAACTACAATTCATGTGAAGACACCGGAAGAAAATAAGGCCATTTAGCAGGTGATAAATCAACAAACATTAAAAATTTATTTACAGACCAAAACTGGGGTAATGCACCTAGCCAGACTTCAGTAATTTCTCTCTAACTGAAGCTACAGGCATGATTTTAATGAAGTTTAAAAACCAAATGATATATATCTCAAACGTCTACAACTTTGCTGAAGGTCACTTTGGCAAATAAACACATTTTCAATGAGTTTAAACACAAAACATGTGGTTCAGAAAATCTGTCAAAACAAATAACATGTGTTATGGACAGCACCTCAGTGTTTACCCTCTAGATCGAGCTACAGACTTTCAAATGACATGTTTCAAGTCTCAAATTAAACCTTAAGCATGCCTCTATAACTTTCCTTTAGAACCCACGAGCATAAAAGGTCATTTATATAGTGTAAAATCAGTTAACATTCAATATTAGATTTCTGTCAAAACACAAAACTCTATCTCATGCATGTCTATCTTCCTAAGAACACGACTCGAGCTACAAAACACATATTAACATGAAATTTATCTCATTTGAAATATAAGAAACAGACCTATAACTTCCATGAACAGCATAAATTCATACGAGCACGTTATGACATGATAAATAGGTCATACATTAATTACACACATGCTGCCGGGTAACAGAAAAACTGGACGCGCAATATTCTCGTAAAAGTCATAACTTATTCGATATAACTCAGAATCTAGAAATTTCAAAGCCCAGATATAGACAACCGAGCATACTACATTTCTTAAGAAGATAGCAACTTCAAATAACCACCCTCTGATGGCTTCAACTGAGGCACAACAGAAACAGCGAACATGCAAATTAACAAGAAATAACAATGAACATATATAACGAATGTTCTAAGCTCGACCACGATTAATATGACTTCCAGACAGAAATAAACGAGCACAACATGTTGATCACAGCAACTACACGATACTCGATTTATAGAAAATGAGAGTTATCAATATCCTCGAAGAAATTGCGAGACAAACCAACGAGAAAGAACGAATAATAACGAACAAGAGAAATCAGCCATCAAACTGATTTCCACGAATCTACAAGCACAAGTGGTCAGATCATCGATATGAAACTGACACTTAGACTCCACTCCCGGTTCCCATTGACCGGGTTCTACTCGCGTCTAAATAGTTCTAGCCACAATAGTCACAGACTTCCGAATAATCCACACACCCGGGACTTCTTCGTTTGTCTGTTCCGTTTACTTAAGCCTTCTCTTTCGAGATAGCTTACGAATGATTCTCACTCGATGGTACTAAACAGAAACTCACAACGAGAGCACTGCTATAGACCGAACTTAACTCGATAACACCAAATCAAAACTCACAACCAAAAATCTCTAAAGTCGGCACTTAACTCTATACCACTAGAGTTCAAGTCCGTATAAACGGAGGGTAAATTCCTAAGCCCCAATAAAAAGAACAAACCATAATCACGTTATTCACAATAATCAAAACAAATAAACTCATACCTTGAGCTGGCGCGGCGAGACGAAAGCGAGTGGTCAAATGGTCCTTACACACTTAATCACATATGAACCAGTCTACAGAAAAGCAAGACTGGCTCTGATACCAAACTGTAACGCCCCGTTTTATTTTAAAGAATTTATCGAATTTATTTAATAAAAATCAGAATTTTTTTTTCTTTTTAAAATCCAAGTTAAAACCTTTTTCGAGAAACGGGCGCTACTTACTAACATCAACCAACAACACACATCCAACAATACAAGGGAACTACACATGCACGAGCTAACAATAAAACAAATACCAAAACATAAGTCTCAAACCATTTTAAAAGGGTCTAGCATTATTCAAAGTTCAACCAAATCCTACACATACATAAGTCAACAGTTATAAAAATAAACCAGCTTATTCAAGTCTCAACATTATACAAAAAGTTTAACATAAATCCATGGTTCATCCAACACAAACATGATTTCAAGCTGAGGCATAAATAATCCAAAATAAAAGCAAGTAGTTCATCATATAATAAAAATAGGCGGAAGCTAAGACACATCAGTTAATGACCACCATCTCGCTCGTCCTACGCCACCGCCTCCAGCTCGTCTCAACCTAATACAAAGGAAGAGAGAAGACAACAAGAAAATAATGGGGGTGAGCATAACCAACAAGCTCACCATTATCGCACAGTATATCTCGCATAACATTTTTAAACCATCATAACCATAGTATTCAGTATGCATAGAATCCAACAGTCTAACTCCCTACTTGGCCCTATCGCAAACCTCCTATGTACATACAACAACCTTCCGATCACACACGGCAAGGAAGTAACTGGAAACCTTCCCATCACCGAATGGCTACGGGCCTGGGATCCTTTCCAGGAGACAGTAGAGATGTTTTTCCCATTCACGAATATCATACGGACCTGGGCGTCACCTCTCCGAATCTACGGGCCGATGACCTCTCACTGTTTATGCATTCCTCAAAGGCACTAACATACGGGACACTTAGACTAGGGTTCTCACGCATACATCATTTTTCAAAACAAAGCATTTATACGAAATATTAAGTGCGATAAATATGGAATACATCATAAATGTACCCACCTGATAGCAGCAACAGTTCACAGGATCACAAATCTTGAAACGAGGCGAAGTCAACACCTCTAGACACCTACATGATGTCAAGATCCTACAATCAGATTCTATCTCGACTTAAACCGGAAATCACAAGACAGACCTAGTCGAACTCGTTTCGACTAAGTAGTTCGTGAAGTCCTGTGGATGTTGGAACACTAAGACTCGGCTCTAAACTCGACCAAACCACATAAGGGAGTTCACATAAATCCATCCAAGGATTGACTAAGTCAAACTCACATCAAAACTAAAATCAAGTCGATTCCCAAATTTTCATATAACAGTTGTGTTTGGAAATAAAAATCATTTAATCGCATGAAAATAGAAGGTCAAGTTACCCTACAAATTAAGCTCTGAAAATTTATACAAAATTTTAACTCCCAGAAACATGTAAAATCACAAAGTTTCAGCTTTAAACTCAAAATACCCTATTTTATAAAATTCGAACAGTAATTCAGCAAAAAGGGCACATTAATTCATACTCAGATCTAATGAATGAAACTGAACCTGAAAATTTTACATAGCAACATACAGTATGCCAAAGTCCACTTATAAAAATTTCAGCCTTAAATGATAACTGCTGCTATTTTTAAAAATTCAAACGAGCAACAGCAGTTTATCGAATTTAAATCCAAACTGAAACCAAACGGACTCTAAAAATTCCCATATTTTACAAACATGATAAAACACCTAAAATATGACTCTCAGTAAAATTTCAGAATTTTCCATGCAGTAACCGATTTTTAAAAATTCAAACAACAATTCTGCAGATTCAATAAATAAAATATTACCCATATCAAATCAACTCCAAAAATTCTAAAAATTTAACACAACACATATAAGTCACAGAGGCATGACATATTCAAATTTCAGCTCCTTTCAGTCAAGCATGAATTTATTATGCATTTAACAATATTCTGGACAGAACACAATTTAATTATTAAAAATAGCTACAGGTCTCCAAAAATTATGAAAATATTACACAAGGCAGGAAATGAACAGATAACACATCCCTCAAAATTTCACATCGTTTCGAGCAGCGAGCTATTTTTAAAAATTCGAACATCAAAACAGCGATTAACAAGCTCGACAACTTGACAATTAAATCACAACACACAATTTATCGTCCGAGGCCTTTTCATAAGACCAAGGACTCGACATTGTTCCATTATCCACCGACTTACACGACTTTCGAGGTCTCGTTCGATTTTCGAGAAAATCGAAGAGATCCCGAACATACGAACACAACAATTCATATAATCGCACATATTCACATAATAAATTCACATAATAAATTCACATCATATATAACACGAGCACTTCACGAACATGAACAATTCAACGAAACATATATGAATTAAACGAGACGGAAAAACGACGAGGTACCGTTCTCGGGAATCGAGCGAGAATGGTTCCGAACGGGCTCGACGGTAAACTCGTCTCGCCGGAAAAAGGAAGGCTCGATGCACGGGGAAGAGGAAGAAGTCGCTGCTGCTGGTTCACGGGCTCGTCGGGATGGTCACCGGACGTCGCTGCTCGAGTTGGAAGAAACTCGCCGGAAAAAAAAACTTCGTAGAGAAGCAGGTCACCGGGAAAAGCTTCGTCGCGAGAAAGGGCCGCTACAGAAGTTGTGCGCTGGAAGAAGGGCCACCGGAGTTCACTTGATCGCGGACAGAGGTTCACGGCGTGGGGCGGCTAGCGGCGACGTCTTGCTGCTCGCGACGTGATTAGGGTCGCCGGAGGGTTGCAGACGGAGGAAGGAGGCGGAAGAGCTGCTGCGATGGTGACGAGCGACGGAATTTCTGCGTGAGGGAGATGAGAGGAGCGAGCAAAAAGGGGGGTGATGGTCGGAGAGATAAAGCGAGGAGGGTGATGGGCTGAGAGATCAATTTGCAGAGAGAGAGAGATGACGGGGTCGGGAGATCAGATTAAGAAAATCACAAAGCTGCGTGATGGTTTAGAGAGGGAGAAATAGATACAACACATAAATATACATAGGCTAATGCTAGGTTTTTTTTTCCTGATTTCCAAGCAAAATAATCACGCTCACGATTTGGAGAGAACCGGATTTGGGCCGGACTTTGGCTCGCGGCCCGGTCGATTGGGCTGGTTCGCGACAACGAATTCGGCTCACGGGCCGGTTCGCAAAATAAATAAATCGGTTCACGGGCCGGTTCGCAAAAATAAATCGGCTCACGGGCTCGATTTCGGTTCAAACGAATATTCTCGGGCTCGATAAAATCGCACGTTAAATAAACAAAACTCTAGACAATATAAATTAAATACGTACATTGATTTTAAAATACTAATATTATTAATCAAAATATACATTTGGCAATTAGACATTCAAATTGGCAAGCAATAATTAATATATTACAATAATAAGAATAATAATAATAATAATAATAATAATAATAATAATAATAATTACTACAAATAAATCACAAATAAATGGGGCATTACAACTCCAAGTAAGTGTTTTCTCCTATATAAAGGAGGTGAGATAAACCAAAACTCTAACTCTCATTCATTCTCCACTCTCCCTCACAGTTGCTGCGCAGCCTCTCTTCATCTCTCTCACACTGACTTGAGCGTCGGAGGCTCTACGCCAAAAACACCTCCGGCTTTGAGTTTTTGCAGGTATTCTCGCGGTCTAGCAACGGTTCGAGGGCAATTCAAACAGATCTGAGCTCCTTACCACCGGTTCACTCCAGATCTGAGAGTAGACCCATCATATTGGCGCCGTCTGTGGGGACTTCTTGAAGGAAGTAAGAGCTTCACACCTAGCTCCGATCTATTTTCTAATGGCTGAGAAGGAAGGTTTGCAGAGGAACTTGAATGAGGAGTTTAGGGAAGTATGGACAGACAAGAGACCACCACCACTTTCCACCCCTAGACATCCAGTGATGCAGATGATGGGAATGCCACCATTTAGAGGGCTTCCACCGCCGGGATTGACTCTGGGTGGAGAAACACCCGTCGCTCCACCCAGAGTGAAGATGAAAGTGTTGACCCAGACAAGAACAAGTCAAAACCGTAATCCAGATGGTGGAGAGAAGGAGCCGACGGAGATGTCTCGACACGAGGGAAAGCAAATCCAGGAGGTGCTGGATCAGATGCAAACGCAACCCCGCGTCGAGGAGCAAATGTTGACGATGACGAGAGCCGAAATGTAAAAGATGATTGTTGAAACTGTAGCCGCCCAGGTGAAGCAAGTAGCACAGGTCGAGCAGAACCCTCATGTAGAGCAAAACCCGCAGATCGAGCAACAGCCTCGTATCGAGAAGCAGGCCCAATCAAATGTGCAGCAAAACAGGCGGGCGGACGAGGAGGAGTCCTCCATTCGAACTGTCAATCCGCAAGCGAGAGACGAAAAATTGGAGCAGTTGCTGGCCCAAGTCCGCGATTTGCATGCTCGAGTCGGGGGAAGGAAGAGTAGAAGAGCAAAGGAACATCCATTCTCACAGCAGATCCTGAGAGCCGATTTACCCAAAGGCTTCAGGGAGCTGAACATATGGTACGATGGCTCCACTGACCCGTCTCGACATCTGAGGAGTTTTGAGAACATGGCAGTGCTTCACCGCTACAGTGACCCGGTACAATGTCGCTCTTTCCTGACGACTCTGACAGGGTCGGCCCAGGACTGGTTTCACCAACTACCAGTTGGGTCGATTAAAGACTTTGATGGCTTCAGCTCGAGTTTTCTCAATCAGTTTGCAAGTGTGAGGGTCCAAGAGAAGTCCTACCTCTCGTTGATTAGCATGCAGCAGAAGAAAGGCGAGTCGCTGCGAGAATATGTGGCAAGGCTTACAAAGGCGTGTGTCGAGTGCCCAACGGCAACAGAGGAAATCAAATCAGGAGGACTGGCGAGGGGACTGCTATCGGGTTTATGTAAGAATTCTTTGGCCAAGCGACCCGGTAGGGTTTTGATTACGTATTGGGGAGGTGTGCTAAGTACATGAATGTCGAAGAAGCTGAAGTCGACTACCTGCAAAGCATAAAGATGACTCAGACTGAAAGTCGGGACGACAAAAAGGAGAAGAAGATGCAGTCGACTGGGGAAAGAAGGGATCACCACGAGCTGACAGGGCTGAAGGACGATCTAGGGGATGGAGGCCCATTCAATACACACTTTTGTCGGCTCCTCATGCGAGAATACTGGAGGTAATGGAAAGAGAGATCCGTGACGTTGTGGTGAGATGGCCGCGGACGAGAAAGGATGGACTAGTGTGGCCCAAAAAGTAACTTGTACTATCGATTCCACAAGATTATGGGCACAACACTGACGACTGTTGATACCTCAAAGACGAAATCGAAAGGTTGATCAAAGCTGGCCATCTGAAGGAGCTTATATACAAAGATCGTGAGAGGTCGAGCATGAGGAGGGAAAGAAGCAAAAGCCCTCGCAAGTGGGCAAGATCACCAGAGAAGGAGGAACTCCCACCAAAAAGGGGAGTAATTAACATGATTTTCGGAGGGTCGACAGATGGGGATTCAAATCGAGCAAGAAAGGCGTATGCTCGAGGTCGATATGCAAAAGCCGAGATGCAACAGGTCGATGAAAGCAGACCAGTGATGAATTTTGGGCCGGCTGATGTAGGGGAAGTCGAGAGCCGCACAACGATGCCTTGATGATAACAGCACAAGTGTCGGGGTATGAAGTGCAAAGGGTGTTTGTCGACACAGGGAGTTCGGTGAACGTTATCTTTTACGAATGTCTTAAAAGGATGGAACTCGACATCGAGCTTACCCCCTACATACATCTCTCTTTGGATTCAATGGCTCGGAGGTCGCATCCCTAAGAGAAACCATGCCCGCTGTCGTCCTAGGGGAAGGCGACTTGAGAAAAATGAAGATGGTAAGATTCGTGGTTGTCGACGTCGAATCGGCTTACAATGTAATTCTCGGAAGGCCAGCGCTCAATGCTTTCCAAGCGGTGGTGTCGACTTACCACATGAAGCTAAAGTTTCCTGTAGGCGATCGAGTTGGAGAGGCTAGAGGTGATCAAAAGTTGTCGAGAACCTGCTACCGAATCGCGGTAAAAACCAATCAACGAGCTGAGATCAAGAAAGGAAAGAAGCCAATGTTGAGTGAGAAGAGGCCGAGAGGGAGCGATCTCGAGCCACACGGGGAACTGATGGAGATTCGAATTGGAGAAAGGGAGGACCAAACCACCAAAGTCGGGAGAGAGTTGGAGGACGAATTGCGAAAACAATTGGTGGAGTTGTTGAAAGAATTAAGGGACATATTTGCCTTTTCCCCTGAGGAATTAACGGGAATTGACCCCGATGTCATGGAGCATAAACTTAATGTCGATCCCCTCAGAAAACCTGTGAAGCAGTGATTCAGGCATCATGGAGCTGAAATCGACAAAACAACTAAAGTCGAGGTGGATAAGTTGCTGAAAGCCAAACACATCAAAGAGATCCAATTCCCTGAATGGATATCCAACATAGTAATGGTGAGGAAAGCACTGAACAAATGGCGTATGTGCATCGACTTCCGTCACTTGAACCTGGCATGCCCAAAAGACCATTCGACCAGCTAGTCGACTCCACGGCTGGCTGCGAGTTGCTGTGTATGATGGACGCATCGCAAGGGTACCACCAAATTCCCTTGGCCCCCGAGGATCAATCTAAAGTGAGCTTCGTGACGAGCAAAGAGACGTATTGTTATGTCGTCATGCCCTTTGGCCTAAAAAATACAGGAGCAACTTACCAGCGATTGATGGATCGCATGTTTAAATCTCAGATTGGTCGAAATATGGAAGTATACGTTGACGACATCTTGGTGAAAAGCAAGTCTTCGACTTCACACCCGGACGATTTAAGGGAAACAATCAACACCCTTAGAACGTTTGGGATGAAGTTGAACCCGAGCAAATGTGCCTTTGGAGTAAAGGCGGGGTGGTTTCTGGGATACGTGGTCACAGAACGAGGAATTGAGGTGAACAAGGACAAGGTGAGGGCCATTGACATGGCACCACCCCGAAACATAAGAGAAGTTCAGGTCCTGGCAGGAAGAGTCGTAGGGTTGAGCAGATTCATTGCTCGAGCAGCCGAGAAGAGCTTTCCTTTCTTTAAATTGCTCAAAAAGAAGACGACTTTCCAGTGGAGTGACGAGGCACAGATGGCATTTGAAAAATTGAAGGATTTCCTATGTGATTACCCTTACTGACCAAACCCGAGCCAGGTGACGAGTTGGTGTTATACATCGCAGTGGGGGAGTTTTCTTTAAGTTCGGTGCTATTGCGAGAAGAAGGGAGTTCCCAGCAGCCGATCTATTACACAAGCAGGGTACTCCAAGGCGCGGAGACGTGATACCCCGAAGTCAAGAAAGCTGCTCTAACGTTGGTGATAACGGCCAGAAAGTTGAGGCCATACTTTCTAAACCATGCCATAATCGTGAGAACAAATTTTCAGCTAGGAGAAACATTGGGTCGACCTACTGTCTCAGGTCGACTTGTGAAGTGGGCAGTCGAGCTGAGCGAGTATTCCATCAAATACGAGCCCAGACGCGCCATTAAAGCCCAAGCTTTGGCTGATTTTATTCAAGAAGGTACAAAGGGAGAGGAGAAGAAATGGGTCATGCATGTCGATGGATCCTCGGCAACAAAAAGATCAGGACTAGGAGTCGTCCTCATGACTCCCGAAGGCGAACACTTAGACTTTGCCATCAGAATGGGGTTTAAAGCCTCGAATAATGAAGCATAATATGAGGCGCTAATCAAAGGAATCCAACTCGTGATTGGCGGAGGAGCGACAGAGATCGCGGCACATTCTGACTCACAACTCGTCGTGGGACAGGTGTTGGGAAATTGCGAGATCAAGGAAGATCGAATGCTAAAGTATGTCAAGGAAATCCAGAGTCTTATTCAAGGCCTAGAAAGGTTTGAGCTAACCCAGGTCCCGAAAGAGGAAAACAAGCGAGCCGACTGGCTCGCACGGATTGCGAGTTCAAATGAAGGAAAAATGGGAGGTCGCATTACCACCATGCACTTAGAAGGGAGTGTCTTGGGCGAAGCAATGGAGGTCGATGAGAAAGAGGATTGGAGAAAGCCGATTCGAGAACTCCTGCAGGGTCGAGTACCTACAGGAGACAAACAAGAGGCGAAAAAGGTCGCTAGATACCTGAGCAAGTATTTTGACGGGGTCTTGTATAAGAAGTCGTTGGCCGGGCCTCACTTACGATGTGTTTCTAAGGAGGAAGGAACTTATGTCTTAAAATAAATCCATGACGGATGCTGCGGATCTCACGTTGGATCCCGAGCTCTAACTGGAAAGGCCCTGCGAGCAGGCTACTACTGGCCCAAAGTTCGAGCAATGGCAGAACAGTTGGTCCAAAAGTGTGAAAAATGCCAATGCCACTGGCAAATCACTCACATTCCAGCCGAATACATGACGACAATAAATTCTCCAATCCCCTTTGCTCAATGGGGAATCGACCTGGTGGGCCCATTGCCGATAGGGACGGGACAGAGAAAATTCTTGGTAGTCGCAGTCGACTATTTTAGCAAGTGGGTCGAGGCCGAACCCTTGGCTTGAATCACAGAGGAAAAAAAGATCCAGTTCTTATTGAACAACATCTGCTGTCGATTTGGGGTCCCAAAAGTGCTAATCTCAGATAATGGAACTCAGTTCTAGGGAAAGCGGATCCAAGCCTGGTGCCTCGACATGGGAATCAAACAACGGTTTGCTTCGTTCGCACACCCACAAGAAAACGGGCAAGTCGAGGTGACCAATCGAACTATTCTCCAAGGGCTGAAGAAGAGATTGGAGAAAGCGTCGGGAGCCTGAGTCGACGAATTGACGACGGTCCTATGGGCTTATAGGACGACTCCAAGGAGCTCGACGGGATAATCTCCGTTTCATATGATTTATGGGATGGATGCACTGCTCCCAGTAGAAGTCGGCCTGAACTCTCACAGGTGGACATTCTATAAAGAAAAGAAAAACAAGGAGATGATCGAGGAAGCCCTTGACCTGATAGAAGAAGGACGAGAGGAAGCTTGGGTACGATCCGTCAGTACAAACAGAAGATGCGCGTAGCATTCGACAAAAAGGTCCGAACCAGACGATTCCAAGTGGGGGATCTCGTCCTCAAAAGAGGCGACGTTCTCAAGCATGTCGGGAAACTCGAAGCTAACTCGGAAGGGCCCTATAACGTCACTAGGGTGCTCGAGAGAGGTGCATACGAACTCGAGGATGGAGAAGGTCGATAGCTCCTACGATCCTGGCACGTGATCCATCTCAAACGCTTTTACGCTTAAGGAAATGTTTCAAACTTCTTTTTGTACTGAACAATGTTTGAATCAAGTTCAATGATGAAATGAATCTTAAAAGTTTATGCTTCAATTACGTTTCTTATGTTCATATGACGACTTTATTATGATTGCTTGAAAAATCGAATTTTTCAAAACGGCTATGAAGCCGACTAACTCCCCAATGATTCTGAAATCAGACTAGCACAACTGCGAATTTGTAAATCCTCAAGTGGAATCTCGAGCAGGCTACGAAGCCTTCGACTACGAAGTCGACTAACACAACTACGAAGTTGTAAATCCTCGAGTGGAATCTCGAGCAGGCTACGAAGCCTCTGACTACAAAGTCGACTAACACAACTACGAAGTTGTAAACCCTCGAGTAGAATCTCGAGCAGGCTACGAAGCCTTCGACTACGAAGTCGACTAACACAACTACGAAGTTGTAAACACTCAAGTAGAATCTCGAGCAGGCAACGAAGCCTTCGCCTACGAAGTCGACTAACACAACTACGAAGTTGTAAACTCTCGAGTAGAATCTCGAGCAAGCTACGAAGCCTTCGACTATGAAGTCGACTAACACAACTACGAAGTTGTAAACCCTTGAGTGGAATCTCGAGCAGGCTACGAAGCCTCCGACTACGAAGTCGACTAACACAACTACGAAGTTATAAACTCTCGAGTAGAATCTCGAGCAGGCTACGAAGCTTTCGACTACGAAGTCGACTAACACAACTATGAAGTTGTAAACTCTTGAGTGAAATCTCGAGCAGGCTACGAAGCCTTCGACTACGAAGTCGATTAACATTACTACGAAGTCATAGTTATCGAATGCAATCTCGAAGCACGATATGAAACCTACAATTACAAAATTTGATTACAATCACATACGCTACGCAAGTAACTTAAAAGGCCCACACAATGGAAAACAGCTACGAAGCTACTAAAATTGTTGCTCGACTTCGACAGCTCGCACAGAAGGGTTGGGAGAAGACGAGTTGAAAAACTTGTCTTTATCAGCTATGAAGCTGCTAAAATGTTGCTCGACTTCGACCAGCTCGCAAGAGGGGTTGGGGAGAAGACGAGTTGAAAAACTTGCGTTTGTCAGCTACGAAGCTGCTAAAATCGTTGCTCGACTTCGACCAGCTCGCACAGAAGGGTTGGGAGAAGACGAGTTGAAAAACTTGCGTTTATCAACTATGAAGCTGCTAAAATGTTTCTCGACTTCGACCAGCTCGCAAGAGGGGTTGGGGAGAAGACGAGTGGAAAAAACTTAAAAACGTTTGTCAACTACGAAGCTGCTAAAATCATTACTCGGCTTCGACTAACTTGCACAGAAGGGTTGGGAGAAGATGAGCTGAAAAACTTGCATTTATCAGCTATGAAGCTGCTAAAATATTGCTCGACATCGTCCAGCTCGCAAGAGGGGTTGGGGAGAAGACGAGTTGAAAAAACTTAAACGTTTGTCAGCTATGAAGCTGCTAAAATCGTTGCTCGACTTCGACCAGCTCGCACAGAAGGGTTGGGAGAAGACGAGTTGAAAAACTTGCGTTTATCAGCTATGAAGCTGGTAAAATGTTGCTTGACTTCGATCAGCTCGCAAGAGGGGTTAGGGAGATGACGAGTTGAAAAAACTTAAACGTTTGTCAGCTACGAAGCTGCTAAAATCGTTGCTCGACTTCGACCAGCACGCAAAGAAGAGTTGGGGAGAAGACGAGTTTAAAAACTTGTGATTATCATCTATGAAGCTGCTAAAATGTTGCTCGACTTCGACCAGCTCGCAAAGAAGGGTTGGGGAGAAGACGAGTTTAAAAACTTGTGATTATCAGCTATGAAGCTGCTAAAATGTTGCTCGACTTCGACCAGCTCGCAAGAGGGGTTGGGGAGAAGACGAGTTGAAAAACAAACATTTAACAGCTACGAAGCCGTAATCATCGTTACTCGACTTCGACCAGCTCGCAAGAAGGGTTGGGGAGGAGTAGTGGGAGGATAAGAAAAACAACTACAGTTAAACATGACATATCAAACCAATAACAAATGTAATCAACAACGGCGAAGGAGAAAGAGTAATATTGATGAAAAGATCATTACATTCCGAGTCGCCCTAGCCTTTACAGATCTCGAAAATAGGCCGAGGCAACAGATACCCTAATAATTTTTTCCAAAAGTAAGAGAAACAGAAACGAATATATCTATGATTCAACGTTAGACTTCTCATCCGCACCACCATCCTCAACAGCAATAGTTTGAGTTTTCTCGGCATCATCATCACCAGCTTCATGATTCGGCTTCTCGCCATCACCAACAACTCCCTCCTGCTCCACCTCTTCGACCTCTTCCGCTCTGACCAGTTCTTCACGCTCCTCGACGTCGGGGGACCCCACATAATCCGCTCCATTTGGCCCGACTAGTTCGGTCAGACTAGCCAAAGGAGCGGGGGGAACCTCGAGACGACCACTCAACCCGGCCTTGCGAATAGCCCTCGCCTCGAGACCGGCCCACCACGGGTGGTCCGAAGGAAGAGTCACGTCGCCCCTATAGCCGTCGGGGAAAAGGAGCATTTTCTTGACCTCTTCACGGTCGAGCCTACCCTCGCACTCGGTATTCTCCACTGCCTTCTCCCACGCATCAAAAGTAAAATTGAAGTACTGGAGAGTAGCATGGCAGAGTTTGTCGAGGAAGGCGGGAGTGTTGCAGAAGAGGTTGACAGTCTCTTGTCGATAATGCTCTAGGAACACGAAACCTACCGGGGACTTGAGAAAAGTCCTGCATCCCTCGAGAACCCCCGCCTCCCTCTCGACCAAGGTATCGTCTGCAGCCTTCTCCAAATCGGCCCGGAGCTGGTCGACCGTCGAGAGAGCTGCAACTTTCTCAGTTTTCAGTTTTGCAACAAGGGCATTAGCTGCTGTGAGGTCGTCATCCTTTTTCTTGAGCTCGAGAAACAGGTCCTCGTACTTCTTCTTGTAAGCACGGATGATGGAGTCAGGAGAGCTGGTGTCATCAAGGAGAGAGGGCATGATATAGGCCATGAACTGAAGAGAACCATGAAAAACGAAGTCAAGAACAGAATTAAAGCTCAAGTAGATGCAATTGATTGAAACCAAAAATAAAAAAAATTACCCGAGAAAAACATAGAAGAGTGCGGCTAGCGCGATCATAAGGATCACGATCGGCGCGGGCCTTGTCAGCAGCAGGGATGATGGAGTCGAAGTACTTAGCGATCTCGTGAGGGTGAGGGTGATCCCAAAGTCGGGAGGGCCTCTCGAGGGTGACTGTCTCGAGCTGGCCTGGGGGAGGAGCTTGCTCGATGGCCTTACCCTTGTCTTTTATCTTCTGACGCTTGTGAGAACCAGGGACAAGAGTGACGTCGACCGCATCTTGAGCCTGCTTCCGGGGAAGCGAGCCCGAGGCCTTTTTCTGACTCCCCGGGGGCGGGAGTACTACCTTCGATTTCTTAACGGCAGTCGTCTCGACTGCCGCATCTTTCGCACCCGACCCCGAACCGCCGTCAGGTTTCTACGGAGGGGTAGGTCGAGCAGTGGACTTCCCATCACTCTTTGCCTTCTCGAAGCGAGCAAGAACGGAATCTGCAAACAAATGACAAGTGTCAGTCATATCGGCGTAAAGGCTTCAAATAAAGAAAGCATGGAAACGGGACTTACGAGGGTCGTCGAGACGAGGAACATCCTCGTCGACAACAAGGCCAACATGGTTAAGAAGAGACATTTCTTTGATTAGCGGACGAGCTTTGTAAGTGCATTTATTGAGTTCGGTCAGCATCGACGCAAATTTGTCGCATGGGGCCGTTTATTTTGTTTAACCTTGGAGGTAATCCGAGTGTTTGGGTATGGATATTTACAAGCAGGTCGAATGAAAACAAACTTCGATTTCCACTTAGTTACATTCGAAGAAAGGTCATCGAGAAAGGTGACACCAGCACGACGACCCAAGCAATGGGCGTCTTTTATGAATCGATAGCTATAACAGTAAAAAAGAAACTCCAGAGAAAAATATCTAAGTTTTATTCTGGAAACAATAATGAAAGCGACCATGATGCGAATAACATTAGGAGAAAACTGATTTATGGGTACATCGTACAAATCACTAATAGCGCGAAGTTCGGGTTGAATCGGAAAACAAAGACCGAAAAGCACATGATCGATAAAAAAGGTGTAAAAGCCAGGTGGAGGATTAGCAAAGTCGTCATTGGGTTTGGGAACGACCAGTTCCCAGTCGGTGGGAAGACCGCTGTACACCCTAAAGCCCTCAACCTCGGCTGCAGAGGCAAAACAAAAAGGATTTAAAACAGCTAACTTAGCTAAAGGACATGCTACATAAACAACATCTCGAACCTCGAGAAGAGGCGCAATTATGGGTAAAGAAGAAGGACATGTTCTATATATAGGAAAATCTAAGATCCTAAGGGGAATACCTCGGAGAATGAGATCGAGACGGGGAGACTCGGGATCCTCCGCCAAGACATCCGACATCCACGCTTGTCTATAAGCGTCTTAATCGATACCAAAGGAAGATACATCCGAGTGAGGAGAATTTTGTGATTGATCAACCGGTTTGAAACCGACTACTTGCACAGAATCGGACGATTGAAGACCTTCGTCGATCAAAGGGTCAAGGGTGTCGGGCGAGGAATCGGAATTAGAATCTAGAACGAAAAAAAAAAACAAAAGTCGAGGTCAGTAAAGGAGAATTTAGTATGAGGAAAGAACAAGCGTAATCGGCAACAGGCAAGTCGACTTAAGAAAGTCACTGCGAGTCGAGCTGAGGAAATAAGGAAGGGTAAATATCTGACTCGCCCTAATCGTGAGCGAGAAGATACAGTATGTCGGAAAGAGCCAAACAAAAATATAAAAGAAAATTTAAGCAAAAAGGATCTAGTACAAAGCCCATACAAAAAGTCTGAAGAACAGGAAGAACGTCTACAAACTTGAAAATCGAAAAACCCAAAAAATCAAAATCAAAAACAAGCAATTTGCAAGAATTGAGATAGAACTTACACATGATTGCGATGAGAAGAAGCCTCGAAGAAAGTTGATAGCCGCCGGAAAATCGAACTCCGAGAGAGCAGAAATCCTTGTTGACGTCGGAAGATTCTGGAGAGTTTGAGAATTTGAGAGGAAGAAAGTGATTTATAGGGCAAGGTGAAGGGTATTTATATTGAAGAGGATAAACCCTGGCCTTTGGATCAGATAGCTATCCGACGGTTCGGATGGGGCACAAAATTCGAAGCGGTAGACTTGAAGCGACGCAACCCTGGCCTTTGGATCAGATAGCTATCCGACGGTTTGGATGGGGCACGAAATTCGAAGCGGCAGACTTGAAGCGACGCAATGTGTCTGGATTCAAATTTTGAAATTTGAAAAGACGTCATGATATCAAACTTATCCAGAAAACAATCATGAGATAACAACCGGCCAAGTCAAGAATGAGTCGAGCAATGATAACGAGTGCCACGGTGTCGAGGAAAGAATAACGAGCAATATTAACGGAAATGATCGATCCCTAAATTTACTCTTAAGCAGTCGACTGCTTAGAGTAATTTTTGGGGGGAGGACTAGATGATATAGCCATATTATCATATACCGGCTCAAGGGCGTTTTACTCGACCAGACAAACGGCTAGATCGGCCGCACATCAACCTGTCCCTGTCAACATACTTAGATCGACTTCTGCAATGACGATTCCTCGTCAGTGTACTTAAGTCGACTTCCTCGCAAAACAACTCCGAAGGAAGGGCGAAACCCATAAGTCGACTCCTCGAGGTCGACTTCCAGCAGTCGACTCCAGAAATAGACCTCCGCTCAAGAATAGCCATGCGTAGCTTCTGAATCCTCGTAGGATCATAAGTCGACCTCATAGCTCTCGAGATCGACTCTCCGTGTCTCGAGAACGAAGGCGTGGTGACGATTCATCACACTTGCAGTATACTTGAATCTCTATATCCTGCAAGAGATGAAGGGGAATCTTGTGATGACTCAGTAGCAAAGGGAGATGAACTGACCGGGGCACTTTGGACCTTTCGCAAAGGTCGGCCAGGGCATTTTGGGTACTCCAAGTAAGTGTTTTCTCCTATATAAAGGAGGTGAGGTAAACCTAAACCCTAACTCTCATTCATTCTCTACTCTCCCTCACAGCTGCTGCGCAGCCTCTCTTCATCTCTCTCACACTAACTTGAGCGTCGGAGGCTCTACGCCGGAAACACCTCTGGCGTTGAGTTTTTGCAGGTATTCTCGCGGTCTAGCAACGTTTCGAGGGCGATTCAAACATATCTGAGCTCCTTACCACCGGTTCACTCCAGATCTGAGAGTAGACCCATCACGCGCCATATTCGCGAGAGGATATAGCAAGAGTTTTGTGCCTTCCAGAAGGAGGTATCCCATTTTTAGAGGCATACCCAGAGTGCGCAAGTTTGTGGATGTCTTCCCAGATCAGTTACCAGGAGGACCACCCAAAAGACAGGTGGAGTTTATGATTGACCTGGTTCCAGAAGCAGGACCGGTGTCAAAGGCGCCGTATAGAATGGAAGCAAAGGAGTTGCAGAAGTTGAAGACCCAGATCGAGGAGTTGTTGAAACTCGGTAGTGTCTCACCTTGGGGAGCACCCGTCCTATTCGTCAAGAAGAAAGATGGATCCATGAGAATGTGCATCGATTACTGGGATTTCAACCGGTTAACAGTGAAGAATAAGTATCCGCTCCCAATGATAGACGGTTTGTTTGACCAGCTGAGAAGGGCCTGCTTATTTTCCAAGATCGATTTATGCTCAGGCTATCATCAGCTGAAGATTAAGGAGTCCAAGGGAGCCAAGACTGCTTTCCGGACGAGATACGGTCATTACGAGTTCGTAGTTATGCCGTTCGGGTTGAGTAATGCACCCATGGTGTTTGTCACGCCCGCTCTTCTATTGCTAAATATTCTCATTTTTTCAAATACGAGTCATGTTTTTCTCAAAATAACTTATTAAAATCCAGATTTATTTGTCAAAACGACGTAGATAATATTATTTATACATGTCGAAAGAGTGTCAAAACAATGCGGATAATATCATTTGTACATGTCAAAAGGATCCAGAAACAAAAACAGCGGATAATATCATTTGTACATGTCAAAAGGATCCAGAAACAAAAACAGTTTGCACATTTTTTTTACATATATTAAAATTCTCAAAATGAACCCAAACTACAAAAAGGACGTAAGTTCTTTGTCAGCCCAACAGGTCGTCATCCATGTACACGTCCTCAAAACTTTCTGGATCCAACAGCACGGTCAAGCCTTAACACTTATCATCAGATATCAACATGCTTACCTACAATTCATAAACTACATGAGCTAGGGCTCAATAAGTAAAAGTCATGCATGTCAAGAAATAACATCGTCAGCTGATATGCGTTATAACATGAAATGCAAATGCTTGTATATGATTCATGTTGTGAAAGCATTTCTTTTTGAAAACTTTTCCTTCTTGGGCTCTTTGACCTCACTGCTAGGCACCGGAAATGAGCTCAATGTCATCAATAATCATAACATTCTAGTCCTGGTCGTCTCCCACGCCTTAAAGCAATGGCTCACGGGGCACTGGAATGGCTCAGTCCTTACGTCTCACACGCCCTTATGCCATCTCACGGGGCACTGAGAATAACATAATAATAAGTCAAGTCCTTACGTCTCACACGCCCTTATGAAATGTCTCACGAGGCACTTGACCTCGGTGCATAGCAACGACCAATTAATAATAAAATACATTTTCTTTTCTCATTACGTCGTGCATGCGAGATATTCTATCTGATTATGACATATGCATGCACATGCTCATGAAATATATGCTATGCCCAATAACAAGGACAGATATCACATATTTATTAACAATATAAATACACATTAACATTAATATATAAATATCAATTAGCATCATAATTACATATTAACATTAATTTCACATACAAATATCAATTAGCAACATAAATACACAATAACATTAATTTCACATATAATCACTATTCACATAGTCAAATAATCGAGTATATAAATACTCAGTTTATGCATTGTAGTTGAAAATGAACTTCTACTTACCTAGTGTCTGAAGAAGGGTAACTTATTTATAAACTAGAATTGCGACTTTCACTTATTCTCTCGTTTTTTCTTTTATTAGGCTAAATATATAGTCTAACTAGAATTGCGACTTTCACTTATTTATATATGTAACTTTTATGATATAGTCTAACTATGAGTAACTCTCCTCAATCAGATAGTGAAGCTTGTAAACCGAATAAACCAAGAGGTGATGGATTTCTATTAAGTATAATGAAAACAGTTGTCATTCTAGGAAGTGTTAGTGGCAATGTATTTGCTTGGTCATGCACTAAGGTGTCGTCACACTAAACCGTTAGCCATACCAATTATTTGACTACAAAATTGGCTGAAATTATTCATTTGACAGAGCTAAACCATTTAGGAAAAAATACATACATAGCCCCTAGTCTAGATATATTTACATAAATACAATTTGTAGGAAACATAATCAAAAGAGGAATAATTATGGATTCTTTTTTCATTTATACGAGATTAACATAATCTTTTGTATATGGTTCTCTATCTCCATATAATGGTTTTCTCTCTCCATATATTGAAACGCGAGAAAATCACGCAGAGAAAAAGAGGGCGATCATGATTACCTATACTTCAAGAAATCACGAATTCAAATTTAAAAAACGGGATTATCATATCAACGGATTCGTGCGTGCAA
>BKCP01007593.1:114745-175289 GCA_008636005.1 Striga asiatica
CAGTTAATGGCTGATTTTTCCCTTGTTATATTTTGTTCGTTATTATCCGTGTGTTTCTCGTTAGTTTGCCTCGCGAAATTCTTCGAGGGGTATTAGAACTCTGTTGTTGAGTTATTGATACCCTCTTCTTTTGTTATTTTTGGCTGAGTTGTTATCGAATGAATTCGAGCCTTGACTTGTCATCCGAACCTTCATTCCGTGATTGTCGTTCGTTGTAAGAGTTGGTTGAAAAACCTCTTTTTGAAAACCTTTCATTGATGACTGTTTAGTCGCTGTTTTGACCCCTTGAACTCGGTCGAAGGGCTTTGAACTCTTCTGATGAGTTAAAGTTCTATCTCTTATGTTTCATCTTGAGCAAGAACCAAGTGATTATCGATTGTATGCTGGTGGATGCGGCCAAAGTTCTTCGTGAGCGCGTCCAATTTTGCTGGTTTTTCGATCTTGTATGTGATCTGTTTTCATTGTTGTTTCTGAGCCCTGAAATCCCGTCGTCTCTTGTTGTAACCTTCTTGTAAATTATAGATCAGCCTGTTGCCTTTCATGAGGAACGGGAATCGCGTGTTTATCATTTTATTTTTTTTATTGAGATTTGCGCCGGAAGCCCGATCGTTGCATAATCAGTTCTTCGTGTAAGATTCATTCAGGAGATGCGTTCAAGATACGAACTTCGTGCAATCAGATTTCTGGAAATTTGCAGCAAATATTAACGTGCGAGTTTGATCCGTTTTCAACCCTTTAACCTACCGTTTACGCCTTTGCTACCCGAGTGCTATTCCTTTGTCCTTGATTACTACCTTTCGCTTAGTAGTCAAGTTGAATTGCATTTCGTGACCCACTCTTATTATTTGGTTTTCGTTCTGTGACAAATTCGCTTGATTTTTTTTTCCTTGCGTAGAATTTTGGGATGGAGTTGAGCATCGAATTTCAGTTTCTATTGATCCTTATCTGATATCGAACCGTGTGCAGTAACGTCGCTAAGTCGATGCGAAGGGCAACTTGAGAATACTTTAGCTTCGAGATAGACGGCGATCAATTTTTCTTTCGTGATATATTTTAACTTTGAACCGAAGTGGCGTACGTGAGGATCGTCGCATACCTGATCGTGAGGAGCCTCGATACCTTTCTGAGGATGTTTTTGTTATAAGAGAATCTTTTAAGGAGGGTAGTCGAGCCAGATGTAAGCACATCGTGCGGTGCAGAGCCGTCTCCGTTTTCAAATTGCGTTTATAGTTAATCTTTGAAAACTCTCGTTCTTTTTCCCTTCAGAGTTTCGAGAGTGATCCTTTGTATTTCTTTGAATTTTTGCAAATCCTTGGAAACTTGTTTTTGATTCGTTGGAGTTTCCACTTCAAGATTTGCAACCTCATGTATTGATTAAGACGAGTGCTTTCGTTTTACAGCTTGTCTTATATCGTTTCTGTCGATTTCTGTGATGCCATTTCATTCTGGGTACTTCATTCATACCCGGATCGGCCTGTCGTGTTTTATGTTTATCGTTGAGGACCTATATTCGAGACGCGATCGAGACGAATCAACCAAGGAGGCTTCGTGATGAGATCCAGAAACATGAAAATCTTAACAGAGTAGAAATGGAGCTTGTTTAGGACTACCAGCACGTCTAGCTACCGGAGATAGAGCTGACGTGACGGCCGACACTGTTAGTCAGAAGAGTCATGCGAGCTGATCATTTTCATTGTTCGGCAATGACCACTGTGTTGGGGATGATTCCTAGCTGAGGATGATGATATTCATTTTCTTTCGATATGATGATTTGGAAGCCCTGAACCATTCGAGATTGTCGATACCTAATGTTGGGGGATGATGTCTTTGTTATATTCTAATGTTTCTTGGTTTTGTGAAAACCTTTTTCCTTTCGGGTTACCTCAGATAGTGCAAGCCTTGGATTAGAGTAAATCTTTTCTGTACCTCGAACCGAACGCCGACGCTAACTGGGTGTAGTCACGCGAAGTGGTGGTCGAGCACGCGAGCCCGTGCTGAGAAACGTGAGGCACTGCAAGGCCGATCGTTGACTCGCACGCGAGCTGCAGCCACCATCACCGAACGCAGGAGCTCCCCAAGCCAGTGTGTGGCCGAAACCTTGACCTTGCAGCTGTTCTCCGAACATATGTAGGCACACGTCCCAGCGCCCCGCTTATGCAGCGCCAGTGTGTATGACATCTCTCGGGTGATAATGCATTAAACCTCGGACTGGCTATGTCCTTTTAGATCGTCATAATGGGATCGTCGAGCATCCCTATTTGAGAGTCCGTTTATGCGATAGAAGTTTGATTTCGAATAACTAGTCGATACTTCCTAAACTGCATACGAGCTGTTACTCGTGTCGGCAAGGAATGAGGCTTTGTCAGTGATATCGAGCAGAACCGTGACTTCTGTAGGTATCAGTGTTGAGTTTGTGGTGTTGTTGTTCATTTGTTAGCCTTTTGTATGAGATCCCGTGGCGGCCCGTTTGATACGGACGCACGGATCACTTTGGGATCGTGGGCAAGTTGTCAACGTGACCCGGGCACGAGACTGAACTTGGCACCGCGTAGAAATCCAGATAGTTATGCGTTTAGGACATGCTGTCGAGACCCTGAGAGACTGGTTTTGAGTCTGGTGTACTCGATGGGTGTGTCGTGTGGAATTTCTTACCATAAGAAAATGCGCTTATAGCAATGGCTATGAGTGACGATCTTGATGGTACCGTATGAGGTTTTGAGTACAGAAAGAGGCGTTGTACGCCTCGAGTTCTGGGAAGAGAGGAAGTATCAGCCACATTTGTTGGTCCTTTCGTGATTCTCGACCGAGTCGGCGTCTTAGCCTGACGGTTGACCCCATCACCGGAGCTTGCAAGAGTGCACGACCTGTTCAGTGCCTTGTGGAGAGGGGACAGGTGCGCGACTCTAGGCACGAGGTGATCTTTGACGAGCTGCATGTGGGCAGAACCTTACCTTTGATGAGGTACTGGTGACCTACTGGATTGACGAATCCAGCAGGGAGAGTCCGGAAGAGGTACTCGTCAAAGTCCGGCAGGGTAACCATGGCTAGTGCGATGTGACTTGGTAGAGTGGGAAGGTTCGGACGGAGTATCCGAGTTGAGTGGTTTGAGCTTCTCTCGTGTGTCAATTGTCCGGTTAGGATGATTTTTCTTGGATTTCCGGGGACGGAAATCGTTTAAGGAGGGTAGACTGTAATGCCCCATTTATTTGTGGTTTATTTGTGGATTATTTGAGAATACTATTATTATTTTTATTGTTATTATTATTATTATTATTATTATTTTGTGATAATATTTATATCATTTCTCTTGAATGCCATAATATTATTAATTGCCAAAATGTGATTAAATGCTAATCTTCTAAATGTCTAAATGATTTATATTTATTATTTATAATGTGTAAAGGTGTATTAATATATATGTAAAATATATTTATTGTTCGATTTTTTTTTATCGCGCGTTAATACCGAAGGTTGGGCCCGAGAATATTTGTTTGAACCGAAATCGAGCCCGTGAGCCGAGTTATTTTCTCGAAACCTGCACGCGAACCGGCCCTGACCCAGTTTTCTTCTTGTGTGTGCGTGCGTGTGATTTATTTTCTTGCTCGCCAAGACTTGTAAACCTAGTCTAGGTTATCTGTTCAAACACACGCCGCTCACTCTGAATCTCTTTTCTCTCACCTAAATCAATCGCCCGCAGACAAAACTTCTCACGCCCAAAAATCTCATCGTCTTTCCTCTCGCACAGATCGCCATCATTCTCTCCTTTCCTCTGCAAAAATCCCGTCGATGTCACCACCTCCCTCTCCCTCTTTTCCCGCACTTTCGATCGCCATATCCAGCCTCCGGCGACCCTCTTTCTTCCTCTGCGAGGCGTCACCGCGACCTGCAACCGGCGCGCCTCCTTCCTCCGTGAGGCGTCACCTTTCCGCGAGCAGACCTGGCGAATTCCTTCCAGCGACCCACCATCGCGCGCAGGCCTCGCTCCGCGACGTCGCTTTCTACCACCAAAGAACCCGACCACGTCCGACTAGACCAATTAACTTCTGTTGGCATGAGGATTCCGCCGACTCCCGCCCCGTCACGCCATTTAGCCGTCGTTTGGAGATTGCTCGGTCTAAGGGCCTTTTTCCGGTGAGTTGAGCACCATCCGAGCGTGGACTTTTCGTGGTCCGAGGTGCCTTTGTTCCGAGCGGCGGCCGGGAGTTTGAGCAGTGGCAGTCGGGCCGCTTTCGAGGACGTGTGAGTGTCCGGGCTGCAGCAAACTGGGCCAATTTTTCCCAGAAAAGAGAGCTGATATTTTGTAGCCGAGACCCGAACCTTTTCTCGGTTTTTATTTCTGACGAGAGGTATTAATGGCTGAAACTTATGCCTTTTGTCTTGGTCGAGTTAGTAGTGTTCTTAATGTGCCTAGTTTTAGTTTTTATGTGCAAGTTAAAGCCTGCTTTACTGTGAATTGTTGAACCTCTGATGTTAGTTTTACGGGCTGATATGATGTGCAATTTTATGCCGATATCTGTTGAGGTGATACATGAGTTTAAGGGAGCTGCTATGAGCCTTTATGAGAAGTCTTATGGGCCGAAAGTATGTATTTGTTGTTTTGGTGCCTTTTTATTTTATTTTATTTTTTGTTATAACTTGGGTGCTGAGTTAATGTGCTATTTTGTAAGCTGTAATGTGATATATGCTGAGCCAGTTGATGAGTATGTTGCTGAAGTGAAGTTTTCTTTTAACCATTTTATATCTCAATTTAAAAAAAAAATGGCAAGTGTTTGAGAAAGAATTAAGATGTGTTGTTGTGTGTATGAATATTCTTCCTGTTATGTGTTGATAATGGATTTAAACTTCAGTTGTTGTGGTTTATAGAATTAAGGTTAAGCTGAGTGGATGATAATTTATCTATGCTGTAGGAAGATAATTTTTTTTTTAGAGTAATGTATCTCAATTATTCATAGCCTTCATTTTGGTGTTAAAACCTTAATTTTTTTTTTTATGATGTGAAAATGGGAAAGGTATATGTTCTGTTATTTGATTTACTTTGAGCCTGGGCTTTATGTTTAGCATTTCTGGTATGTATGCAGTTGGGAGTGTTTATGCTTAGTTAAGGCATTATGACTTTTATTTTCTTAAACAAGAGATAAGAGAAGGCTATGTCATGTGGTTTGAATGCTTTGATTGAATGCTTATGTGTTGTACCTTATGTGTATTATAAGTTCGACTTATTGTTTTTGAGCTTTGATTGATTATATTTGGTGTTGAGCCTTTTGATGCGGTCCAGTAGTTGAAGTGTGCTTTACTTGCTTATGTGGCCTAGTCAACCTCAACCAAAACCCTTAATAATAATAATTCAATCCCTCATTTTTAGGTTTGAGGAGTCGAGCCCTTGACCTACGTTCTTCAGCTTTTTTATGCTTTTTGCTACTTCGGTAACCAGGTGGGTACATTTATGATGTATTCCATATTTATCGCACTTACTATTTCGTATAATGTTTTCTTTTGAAAATTATTGTATGCATGAGAACTCTAGTCTAAGTGTCCCGAACGATAGTGCCTTTGACGAATGCATAACGGTGAGAGGTCACCTGCCCGTTGTATCCAGGAGGAGACGCCCTGATCCGTGTGAGTTTCGGGGGGGAAAAACATCTCCACTGTCTCCTGGAAAACATCCATGATCCGTGAGTAGTTCGGGGTGGACTCCCATGATCCGTGAGTGGTTCGTGGTGGGGGAAATTTTCCAGTTACGGCCTTGCCGATGAGTGGTCGGAAGGTTTGTTGTATGTACATAGGAGGTTTGCGATAGGGCCGGGTAGGGGGTTTAGGCTATGAATTCTATGCATACGGATATTGATATTGGTTTATTATGAAACTGCTTTCTAAATAATTATACGAGATAACCGTGCGATAATGGTGAGCTAGTTGGTTGCTCACCCCCATTATTTTCTTTGTTGTTTTCTCTCTTCTTTTGTTTTAGGTTGAGACGAGCTGGAGGCGGTGGCGTAGGACGAGCGAGATGGTGGTCACTGTTTGATGATATATTATGCTTCCGCCTGTTTATGATTTGTTGAACTGAATCTTGACTTGAATTATTTTCCCGCTTGGATTTGGATATTTTATTATGTGTTTATATCCCTGCTTGATTTCGTATACTGATTATGTGTTGTGCAAGAACTTGTTACTTAATCATTTGCTTTCATACTTTGGATTATTTATTTATGTGCGTTCGAACTATGTTTGAGTTTTCGTTTGAACCTGGATTCGTGATAGACATTTGGGAGTGATTTTGAGATTTATGTTTTATGCCATCGTTTATTTTGATAGCTCAAGCATGTGTAGGTTCTTTGGTTTGATTGATTGGACGTGTTCATTTGCTGTGGTTAATAGGTAGCGCCGCCCGTTTCTCGATAAATGTTTTTAATTGGATTTAAAAAAAAAAATAACTCTGATTTTTATCAAATAAATTCGGTAAATTCTTTAAAATAAAATGGGGCGTTACAATAGAGCATTTGCCGAACATGCTGCAGATACAATGCTGGAATCCGTAAAGTATACGGAAGATAAACAGGAGATAAACAACTCCAGAACACTGGAATGTGGTGTCGATGGAAGTATGATTCGGGATATTGTCGTCGGCCAAACTTTCAGAGATAAAAATGAAGTGATGAAGTTGCTCAGCCACCATGCAATAACAAACCAATACCAGTTCAAAGTGGAGAAGTCTTGTCCGAAGCAGTACTACGTCAAGTGCATATTTACGGAATGCAAATGGTATGTTAAAGCGTCAAAGGTAGGAAATTCCAACATTGTCAAGATTCGGGATGTGGGGCGCAACCATTCATGTCCATTTGAAATACGTACAAGTGGTTAACGACAGGCTACGTCCAACATTGTAAGTGGGTTCATTCGATCGAGATTCACAAATTTGAAGACAACTTATGTTCCAGGGGACATAATCCACGACATGCAAGTTCAACATGGAATAGAGTTATCTTACCAGAAGGCATGGAGGTTAAAGAAAAAAGGTATGGAAGAAGTACGAGCTAATCCAGAAATGTCTTATGGTAAAATAAACGAGTACTTGCAAAAACATTGTCAATCGAACCCACCTAGTGTCGTGAGATTTTCTGCCACATCGGACCAGCACTTCATGTACGTATTGATGTGTCTCAATGCTTCAATTAAAGGTTGAAATCATTGTAGACCTATTATTGTTGTCGATGGGACTTTCCTTAGTTCGGCATATGGAGGGATATTGCTTATAGCATGTTGTCAAGATGCCAACTTCCATATACTTCCATTGGCATTCTGCATTGTTGATTCTGAGAATAATGATTCATACACATGGTTCTTTTCAAAGTTGAGGGAAGCACTCACTGTCCGGGAAGGTTTGTGCATTGTCTCTAATGGACATGAAAGTATAAAACATGCAGTTGCAAAGGTACACTTCTGACCTCTTGGGTATATAAACGTAATATATACATTAAGTAAACAAACTCATATGTCTGACCTCTTGGGTATATAAACGTAATATATACATTAAGTAAACAAACTCATATGTCTGACCTCTTGTATATATAAACGTAATATATACAGTAAGTAAACAAACTTATATGTCTGACCTCTTGCGTATATAAACGTAATATAAACAGTAAATAAACAAACTCATATTGTTGTAATCTTTGTCTTGATTATTTAAATATATTTTGTTTATCATGAAGGTATATCCAGAGGCTTCACACTGTTTATGTGCCTATCATATATCGAACAACTTGCGGACACATTTCAAGAAAGAACCAAAAGCTGTTAAGGATGCCTTTAATGCAGCTGCGAGGGCATACACTGTTGATGATTACAATCATCATATGGCGGAGATAAAAAATCTTGATTCTCGAGTACCCCCGTATTTGGAGAAAATTAGAATACATAAATGGGCAAGGATTCATTGTCCAAGCAACAGGTATTTTACGATGACGTCCAATGTGGCAGAAGCAATTAACTCCGCCACGCGGGAGATCCGTGATTTACCAATAACAACACTTTTGGAGTCATTGAGATCTTTACAACAAAAGTGGAATGTGGCTAATAGAGATGAAGCAGCGTCGACGTTTACAACGTTAGCAAAGAAGGCTCACAAGACGCTCGAAAACAATTATAAAGAAGCTGCCAGCTTTTCGGTGAGATACATTAAATTATATAACATTGTGTTGTTTTTTAATATACATAAATTTATATATAAATATGTATATATACCATTTATTACACGATTTATCATTCAAAACTATTTTTTTTCCTTTAGATACAAAAGGCAAGCGACAAGGTGTTTAAGGTGTCATCCGACAGAAGTGGATATGTAGTAAATTTGGAGACGAAGTCTTGCACATGCAATCGTTTCCAGATGGATGAATTTCCCTGTCCACATGCCATCCGAGTGATTAGAGCACTTCATTTGGATCCAGTTCCATTTTGTTCAATACATTACTTAACGGATACGATGCTAACTACATATGCAAAACCAGTTTTCCCTATTGAGACAAGCCAAAAGTTCAGCGCGGTTGATTCTAATGTCATTAGAAATATCAATCCACCTACTGGAAGAGTGAAGCCAGGACTTCGGCGACAACAAAGACTCAAGCCAGGATGGGAGTCTTGGGTAAAAAATAGGTGCAACAAATGTGGTGAGAAAGGGCATAATGTAAAGACATGTTCTAATCCGAAGAGCGTGAAACAAAATTAGTTTGATGTGTTTACTTAATGTTTACATTTACATAATATTACTGACATTTCCGTTATGGTTGTTTAATTATTCCTTACTTTTGGTACATGTGTACTGGAGTATTTTATAAAATAAATGAATGGTGAAATTCAAACCTATATAAGTTGTACATATAAGAAAAGGGGACCAGTGATTATTTGGTACATTTATGTGTCTTATGAGTATAAATAAACAATAAATAAGTAACAATCATGTACTCAAGTTGATTTTCTAAAAATATATTAGTATAACTAGTGTAGTAGTAGGAGTGGACACTAACTACACGGTTGTGTTGGTGCCTATATGTGTCTATAAGTTATATTGACAACACGGTATAACATACGTTAGATAAACACATTACTTAAAGTATGTAATATACATTAGTTAAACACGTATGTGTGCTTATGTCTATAAGTTATGTTGACAACATGTGATAATATACGTTAGATAAACACATTACTTAAAGTATGTAATATACAACACGGCATAATATACGTTAGGTAAACATTATGTGTGCTTATGTCTCTATTTTATCATTACAACACGGCATAAAATACGTTAGGTAAACACATTACTTAATTTATTTATAATATACGTTAGGTAAACACATTACCGAAAGTATGTGTGTGTATGTCTGCAAAAATATTAAGATATAATTACAAGACCGGATTGGAAAAAAAATAGTCCGAAAAGTGCATTTTGATAGGTTAAGATCGTGCAAAATCCAATATTCAAACCAATAGCACCAATATACATTCACTGAAGTTCACCAGAAAAAANAAAAAAAAAAAAAAAGCAAAGAATGCGACAAAAATAATGCCAAATAGTACCAACATGGTTCAACTCTCCATACACAAGACAAACATATGCGAGTTTTGCACGTTGTATTTCATCAAGCATCCTAGGAGAATCATCATCACTCTCACACGAATATTTTTGCTTCATCCGTCCATGTTGGTATAGCTGGTATGAGTACCTCATCCTCTCCGTGTCGGGAAGATAGTCGGTCGGGAGATCAAACTTAGTGATGAAGTATACGGCAAATGAGGCAACAAATATTCCGCAATCACTGATAATAAAAAAAAAAAGGTATAAAGCATGTTAAGACAACGTTAAAATTTACGTGGATAACTACATAAAGGATGATACAAAAATTAATAGACTTTACCCTTGCTCCTGCTGAGGAAGATTTTCAGCCATAATAACATCAAGTAGATCATTCATCCCTTTTCCATCGAATGCTTCTCCCACATTGTTGATGTCGGTCCTTTTGGAGTAGAAATGGACCATACCGAGGAAAATAGGAATGAGAGTAGAATAGCACCGAACACCGTCATAGACAATATTGTCAAACTCTTCTGATCGACAAGAATTGTATACAACGAGCCTCCTCTCACCAATTGATAATCGTCCTAGTATCCAGTGGCCAACACCGTTCAAATCAATATGAATTCAAAAGAGGATATGATCAACATTAAACCACGACTCTCCAAAAATTATCTTGTATCCCATTATGTAATCGACAACAATGTTGTCCAAAGAACACACACCCGTATCGGAACCTCTCGACACGTATAAGTCAAACAGTGCTTTGATTTTCTGATCAAAGAGAACTTCAGTGATGGTGTACCGTACGACATCGTTAGAACCATATGGTCTAAGCTTCCTCAGATAGTAGAATAAAACATCCATATGCTGTATAGGCATGATAATTCGTAGTGATTAGCAAGATCTTAAAAAATTTATTTATAATCATATAATGGCATGCACAATTGTAGTAAGTATGTACTTAAACTGTCATCAAGAAAGTAACCAGGTTCAACTAGACTCTTAAACCAATTCTTATCAGTGATACGGGCAACATTGAAGTCGAATGGCGGCTTCAGTTCCCTGAATCTCTTAAGGTAGTGCTCGAACCTGGTAAAAAAATAATAATTATGACATCATGTATATTGTATTACCAACACTAAATTTATGTTTTTGTAACAATATAGAAGAATGTTCCATTTGTAAACAAACTATACAACACTTAGATTGTTTCAAATAAATTAATAAAAAAATTATACTAATACTTACTAAACAGTAATATATCCCGTAATATAATCAGTAAATATACAATATTATAAAACTAACTCGTGTTCACGGATCTTTCGATAAGTCCGAAGCGAACCCATTCTTAGCCACCTCATGAAGTCTAATGTGTCAACTTCAAATATATTCTTCCAGAACGGAACATTGAATGGACTTGAATTTTTAATCACATTCCGTTTATATGAAGTGGCTAGAACACGGTTTAACACAGGTGGTTTCACTGGCTTAGCAGGTATGGCCACACCTAACACATCGTTGGGTCCATTATTAGTTGTTTGAACGGGGATTTTCCTTTTTTCCTACAAAGTAGATAAACCATAATAAATTAATAAAAACATCGTTTACGAATAGATTGTTATGTTAATCATGATAGCCAACAAAATATCGAAATAAAAATTGAAAAAGTAACCCACACTAACACTGGTATGGTTCACATCTCTTGAAGGTTGTGTTGGAGGTAGATCTTTCGTTATTGCGTCAAATGATGGTTGAGACACAATGATCAGTTCGGATATCAGACCGATGCGTTTATTCAGTGAAAGGCCATAGCCTGCAACTTCCTGAAAAATAAACAATATATTATGTATATGTTTATCTAATGTATATGTTTAATGTATATCAACTAAAACGAAAAAAAAAACACATAATTTTTAATTTTTAAACCTATCCCTTGCGGGTAGATCGACTTTTTGTAATTCCTTCAGTAGCCTTATCAATTTCGGCAAAAAATTGAGTGTTCATGGGAGAGAACGTGTGATCACCACCATCAGATTGGTTCATAGTAACGTCGTGGGATGTGCCGTTCATAGCATTCTGGTTGACTGCTTCATCAGTCTTGCCCTTCATAGCATTCTGGTTGAATGCTTCATCAGTCTATTGGTAGAAACAGAAAATATAATTGATGACATTAAACAAATAATTCAGGTATACTATAGGTATACTTTCTATATAGAGTATGTAAACATTATATAAACAAAAATAATAAATAACTATAAAAGTACATATATAGTTACACTATACATATACTGTATATAAACATTATATTAACTATCTGTATATTATACATTATATAAATAGTAGATGTTCATTTATGTATATAGATTTTATATAAACAGTATATATAGATAGAGTACATGTATATAAACAGTATATAAATATTACATGTTCAGCTATATCTAGATACAATATATATAGATTATATGAATAATATATAAACAATACATGTTAAGTTATACTATCTATATACAGTATGTAAACAAAAATATAATTAAGAATGATAGTTGAGAAAACAATAACAAATCTAATTTAGAAAAAAATAGCATAATTAAAATTTGTGTTTAAAATATTGTTAAGTTATATTATCTATATACAGTATGTAAACAAAAATTAATGATATGAATGGTTATTAAGATAACAATAACAAATCTAATTTAGACAAATTAGCATAATTAAAATTTGTGTTTAACATACTAGGTTTGGATCATTTCCCACGTCGGTATCTCGTCCAACTCGGTCATCGACTTCTTGAAATTTTTACAAGGACAATATTTGGTAAAAAAAATGATATTATCAGGTTGAACAAAACTAATTTTTAATTACACATAACAAAACTAACCTTTGACTGAGGATGACCTGCATCAACATCAATGTCTGGGGCACCGCCCTTATCATTGTTTGGACCGTCGGATACAAACTGATCATGTGATGGTGCAACAAGATTTCCACCCTATTTAGAAAATGATTTGGGGAAAAAAAATAAATATATGAATAAATATGGATAAAATAAAAGTTTTCATTACCATTATAAATTATATTTAAATAGATAAACGCACCAACTGATCCAATCGCTTCAAAACAGCGACAAAGAAATCCTGAAACAACTTCTTCAGCGCTTGAAGATCATTGGCCATTTCTGTCTGCTTTCTTCTCAACTCATCCAATCTGTTCAAGAGCCTTGATTAGCTGTGCGTTGGAGCACGCGGTGATGAATCGTCATCTACCAAAAATTCATTTCTTTTCTTGAAGAACCCATTCAAATTAAGACTGGATTTCTCAATAGTTATCGGACTCAAGTTGTTGAACTGAAAACGTTTATGATTATAAAGGCATCAGAAAACATCGGTACAGTATATTATTGTAATAAAAGAATGAAAGGTAGTAATGGAGATTGTAAACATACATTGTCATGTGGCAAGTTCATGAAATGTCTATGAAGTTTCGATCAGTTGTGGGTTTTCTTAACCTCCCACCTCAACATACGAGGCACATCTTCACCGACACTGCGTGTGCAAATGAGACCATTAGCTGTGTCGCAGATCTCATAAAACCAGATTTGTAATGCTAGGATAAATCCATAGCATCTGAATAGATAGTCACTCTTTTCTTTGTCTCCTCTCGTATGTATCTTCTGCCGATTGTGCACTGGAAGGATTCCTCTTTGGATTATAGGTACTGTAACAGGTATTCTTGTGATCGGTTTAATAGGTATTTTCTTTTATGGTTCATATTCCGGATTGGGTTCATCCCTATAGTAATCGGATGAATTGACTTCGTATCTCTTGCCTACTCAATCGAAACCTGGAGAAGTATGTGTCGTAGAGACCGCTAGTCACTGTGGGGAAGGTTAATTTCTCGCTGGATACAATGCATGGCATTCCTGATATCAATGCAAACTCTTCTATGCCGAAACGGAGCATCTTCCCACCAAAATTCACCCAGACCTCGTCAGACTTACGTTGATGTACCTCACGTAACAAAATCAAATTCACTAGCTGAGTCTGGAATTTACAAGTGAGGTATGCCCAGGAATTTGCCGAACACGGTTTTCTTAAACATCTCGAGTTAGCCCTCGGTCAATAATTCTTTAATCTGGCTTATTGTGGAATCTTCCTTGCTGTTGTCGTTGCTATTGAGAATTTTGATGTGCTTCGTTCTTGGATTTGGTATGAGCAACTCCCATTCTTATAAGTACATAGCAAATGAAAGAGTATATTAATAATATGAAGTGGGTTAGCTAAAATGCTGAAATGAACCCAATTGACGGAACATATATATTACACACACAATAATAGTATACTTAATGTAAATATATGTGTTAGGTAAACAAAATGGATGAATCCAATGTATGACTTACTAAAAAAAAAAATCTAATATATATATATATACACACATAAGATAAACAAGATATAAACATTCATGAAATGCAATATACTTATACCACGATAACAAAAATTGGACATATATGTACATAAGATAAACATCATATTCATATTTTTGAAAATGTAACATATACTTTATCTCAATATGATGGATGAGACTTTAGGTTAAAACTAAAAACTGCAGAAAAATTATTGATGTCAAGAATCTGCAGGCTAAAAAGTAGTCATGTCTGGCAAATTATTATTTATTCACCAAAATAATAATAATAATAATAATAATAATAATAATAGTAATAATAATAAATAAATAAATAAATAACCCACTTTAGAAAATCTAACTAAGCTCTTTAATTTTTCAAAAGTAAATATATAACTAAGCAAAACAATAATTTAAATCCCACTTTAGAAGTCCTCTCTTTTCGATCATAATAGAATAACAGACAACAGAAAATACATGTTCAACTACACCTACCCACATATCAAACTCAAACCTGAAGAATGTTTAACTCCCTAATTCAGTATATTCAGTATTCAACAAAAAACCAACTAAAACGAACCTAACAGATCACTACACAAGCACAAACACCAATTCAGTATAAACAGCATTGAACAAAAAATCAACTAAAACGACCCTAACAAATCACTGCACAAGCACAAACACATTCCCAAAATCCAACCAAAGACAATTCCACAATTTCAAACAAGTATGAACTGTAATTTGATTCACAACAAATAGTCACAACCGATAGTCACAACACTCAAAATAATAATACTTAATAATAATACTTTTTTTTAAGTCACAACAGACATAATAATATAAGTTTTTTTATTTTTTTTTTTATCTCGAAATATATAAATTCTTAATAATTAAAATAAGTACCTTGATATTTTGAGTAGAATTATCGGGGACTCCTTTTGCTTGGTGTTGAGCCGATTTTTTCTTCGAAAAATCTCGTCGACGCTTACGTTTTTTACATCAAACTTTGGGATGTCCGAACCCATGTCACTATCGTCATTTGATATATCTGCACCCACATCACTGGAATATGGTTCCTCCTCCTCCTCTTCAAGTTGGAAATCCGAATCGGATATAGCCACATTTTTCGATTTAACCTGTTTTCCTCGAACCATCTTCTTGTTGATGTCGTCCGCCACCTTTTTCTTTTTTTTTTTTTACGTTCGGAGACAAAATCGTCGCCGACGTCCGACTCACTGTCCGCGGTCTTCGGAATAGAATTTTTGCCACGATTCGGAGCCTAAATTTTCTGAAATTAGAGCTTTTTTCGTACAACCTTGCGCCCGGGAGGTTGAAATTGCAATTTTTGACGAGATTGGGAGCAAGTTATCCTTGATTTGTCTTCAATTTCGGATGATTTGCCCTCAATTTTTGTTCGCTTCGACATTTCTCTGCTGAGATGAAGCTTTTTTCTTGTATGAGAGATGAAGTTTTTTTGGGAGAGAGATGAAGAAGTTACCCGAGATATGGAGAGATAAATGGTGATTTCTTTTCTTTTCTTTTTTTATTATGTTGAGTGTAAAGATGGAGAGATAATCACGTTTCCCAAAAAATCATGTAAGAGGATCTTAATTGTGTGTATTTATTTGTTAATTTTGAAACTGAAATCGGACTTAATTATATATGATTAACCGCACTTAGCGATCAATCAGGCCAAACTTAACCGCAATAAATATTATTTTAATTATTAAATAACGTAATTGTGATGAAAATTTTTTGAGGTCATAAATTTGAAATTATTTAGGGGATGGAATGTAAAGGGGGTAAATTTCTCAACCATTTAATCTTGAAATTATGTGGCCTAGCGCGAACGGATATGGATGCGGCAATTCATTGGGCCGCGTGAAAAGAACTACTCTTGGGCTGAAAAATATTCTTAACTTTGGGCTAAAAATGCTAATCGAGCATAACTAATAATGATCTTATGAAATGATATAAGAATTAGTTAAGGTTTTGAATAAAGTTCGAACATTGATTGGGCCAAACTAGCTCGGTTCCGACCAAAACTTGACTTCGACGATTTCTCGAAATATTCTCGACTTGATATAACTAATCCCGACTAATAATGTCCGTTTATAAAGATAAAAGGATCAAAATTAATTACCGAAATTGACTCGGTTATTATATAAAATTAAACCGAATCGATTTTTGACTTAAAGTCGAACTTATAACTGAATGACTTATAATTGAGATCGAAAACTAAAAAAGAGCATTATGAATAAAATGAAATAGCATAAACTCGAAAGCTAATATTTTATCACAACATTGAACCTCTATACATATTTATTTGAAAGATTAAGCATCTTATACAAACACATACCCAATATATTTATATATTATGTGTAAATACATACATAAAAGACAAAATATACAAATAGATTTGAAAAATAATTAAATTACACGAGAGTATAACGCTCATCACTTTTTAGTAATTAATTTAATGTATTATTAGTATAAGTAATAGCTGAATCCTTTTAAATTTATCCAAGTTGATTAGTTCTTCCAAAACCTACTAGTTCACACATAATAACATGCACCAGTATGCTAGCCACATATATGAAAATATAGCATGCTTGATTTAAGTTAGTCACTGAGTTGCGTAGGGCTCGGGTATCACATAATGAAAATACTTATATAAAATGCTTAATTATACTTATTTGGTTAAAAATAAAATTGTCAAGACTTAAAATAATGTTAATATTATTGTGTTAGTAGTAACTTTGTTTGTAAATTTGTATGTATTATAAAATAGTCATCTAAAAGCACACAATATTTTTATTTGGTAACACATAATATATGATTTATATTTGTTAGCGAGAAAATATGTTATAGGGTTATCACAGTGTTCATGGACTTGATGAACCGTGTATTCCATCGGTTCTTAGCTTAGTTTGTTATTGTCTTAATTGATGACATTTTGGTCTATTGCAAGAGGAGCACGAGCAGCATCTGAGGGTTGTTCTCAGGACCCTTAGACGAGAAAAGTTGTATGCCAAGTTCTCCAAATGTGAATTTTGGCTGAAGAGAGTGGCATTTCTAGGCCACATTATCACCGAGAGAGGGATAGAAGTTGATCCAGCTAAGATTGCCGCAGTTCGGAACTGGTGAGCGCCCAAGAGTCCAACCGAGATCCGTAGTTTCCTCGGTCTGGCAGGGTATTATTGCAGATTTATCGATGGATTTTCGAAGATTGCCCTTCCTCTGTCCAAGTTGACGAGGAAGTCTGTGAAGTTTGTGTGGACGAGTCATTATGAGACGAACTTTCAAGAGCTCAAGAAGAGACTTACCACGGCTCCAGTTCTGACTATTCCAGATACTACTTGAGGTTTCGCCATCTATAGTGTTGCTTCGAAGCAGGGTCTTGGGGGTGTACTCATGCAAGATGGTCAAGTCGTAGCGTACGCTTCACGTCAGTTGAAGCCACATGAGCAGAATTACCTAACGCATGACCTAGAGTTGGCAGCAATTGTACACGCACTTAAGATATGGCGGCATTATCTCTATGGTGGTCGGTGTGAGATCTTTACGGATCACAAGAGTTTGCAGTATATCTTCACCCAGAAGGAGCTCAATATGCGCCAAAGGAGGTGGCTGGAGCTTGTGAAGGATTATGACTGTACTATCCAGTACCATTCGGGAAAAGCGAACGTTGTAGCAGACGCTCTAAGCCGAAAGGTGAGGGGTGAGTTGGCTTGTTCTATCACTCAGCAGAGCCATCTCATCAGAGAGTTCGCCCGGATGCAAATTGAGGTCGTCGACTCACTTCCTAAGGAGATTTCGGGGAGTGTTAGCTCGATGCGAGTTCAACCCATGCTGAGAGATAGAATCCGGCGGGAACAGTCTTGCGATCAGTTCATTCGCACTATACAAACGAAAGTTCACGCCGGAGGAATAGAGGGCTTTTACCGAGGCACAGATGGAGCCTTAATTTCAAAGGCCACATTGTCGTGCCAAAAGTCGGGACTTTACGTAAGGAAATCCTAACTGAGGCCCATAGTGCGCCATACCTAGCCCACCCCTGAAGTACCAAGATGTACCACGACTTGAAAAAGTCGTTTTGGTGGTGAGGGATGAAGAGAGATGTAGCAGACTTCGTTAAGAAGTGTTTGGTCTGTTAGTAAGTTAAGGCCGAGAACAAGAGCCCATTAGGTCTGCTACGGCTACTTGAGATCCCAAAGTGGAAGTGAGAAGAAGTGACCATGGACTTGATTACAGGGCTACCTAAGTCGTCCGAGCAGCACGACGCAGTTTGGGTAGTAGTGGACAGGTTGACGGAAGTCGCCCACTTTATGCCTGTGACGATGACCATGTCGATGGACAAGTTAGCCGAGATATATACCCGTGGGATCATTCGATTCCACGGAGTGCCTGTTACGATCATATCTGATTTGGATCCCAGATTCACCAGCAGATTCTGGGAGAGTTTGCATGAGGCAATGGGCACCCAGTTAAAGTTTAGTTTGGCTTACCATCCAGAGACAGATGGCCAGTCTGAAAAGACGATCCAGACGCTCGAGGATATGCTCTAAGCTTGTATTCTGGATAGAGGTGCTAGGTGGGAGAAGTGGTTGCCACTAGTCGAGTTCGCCTTCAATAACAGTTATCAGGAGTCGATTAAGATGGCTCCATATGAAGCACTTTATGGCCGCAAGTGTCGTTCGCCCCTTTACTGGGATGACGTTGGAGAGCGACTAGTACTCGGTCCAAAGATGATCGAAGAGACAGTTGAGCAAGTAGCCTTAATCAGAGAGAGGCTCAAGACAGCCCAGAGTCGGAAAAATTCCTCAGCCGACAAGCACAGACGTTAGCTGCAGTTTGAGCCTGGAGAGAAAGTATTCCTGAAAGTTCGATCGCTGAGAGGTGTCGTTCGTTTCAGGAAGAAAGGAAAGTTGCATCCTCGATATATAGGCCCGTTCGAGGTTCTCGAGCGACTTGGCGAAGTTGCTTATAGACTAGCATTGCCTCTCGAGTTGGCCAGCGTGAATAACGTGTTTCACGTTTCGATGCTACGTAAGTATGTGTGTGATCCAGAGCATGTGATTTAGCACAAAGAGATTCAGATTCAGCCAGATTTGACATACGAGGAGCATTCGGTAGCAGTCTTGGACCGAAAGGTTCACCGGCTCAGGAAGCGAGATATTCCCCTCGTTCGTATCAGATGGAATCTCCACGGAGAGTCAGACACCACTTGGGAGCACGAAGCTGACATTAGAGATCGTTTTCCAGATTTTAAGTTCTGATATGTACCTAGTTGTATGTATTCTCAGTCTAGTATTTCTGAGGACCGAAATAATTTTAAGGAGGATAGATTGTAATAGCCCAGTTCAGTTATTAATAAAAATGACAGTTTTAGTTCCGAGTTTGAGCTAATTCCTTTTATTAATATTGCTCGTTTAGAGTTCCGAGCCCAGTTATTCAGCTATTCAGTTCTAAGTTCGACTTTAAGTCGAAAGTATTCTCGATTAATTTCAGTCAGTAACCGAGTCAGTTTCAGTAATTAATCCCGGTCCGTTTATTTTTTTAGAAATTGACATCAGCAGTCGGGATTAATTATTTCCAGTTGACGAATAATCGAAATTAAGTATATTTCGATAAATCATCCGAGTCAAGTCGTGAACGAAACCAAGTTGTTCGGTCACGAGTCTCGCGCCTAGTTCGCGCATAGCCAAGTCTCGACCCCTAGTAGTGTCGAGTCTTGATCAAGCCATAGTCGCTTGTAGCCTTACTTAGAATTTTTCTAAGTATGAGATCATTAGTATCGAGCCCTAGAACCAAGTGTTCCCTCGGCCTAAGTAAATACCGCACCTAGCTCGTGTCCGGGTTCAAGCCACTCGCGCCCAAGTCCGCGAGCCTAGCCTAAGGCCGTGCCCAAGTGTGTCTTAAGTTCTCTTCATGCCTTAGTATTTTTCTTGAGTTGAGATGAGCAAGTTCAACCTTACTTTGAGTAAGGATACTCGGCCCAAGTAGATGCCGAGCCCAAGCATCATGCGCGCATCAAGACTGCACGCACCCGAGATCCATAGCCGTGCCAAGAAGGCTCAAGTATAGTCGGGCTAATGTGGAATATTTCTAAGTCTTTTTGGGCTCTTAAGTTCAGCAATTGATCAACCATAGAAGATAATATTTCTCGGCCCAAGTCTTTCTCGCGCGCAGCCCAGGCCAGCAGTGTCACGCCCAGTCCAGGGCCGCGTGCAGCCCAGCTCGCGCCTAGTCCAGTGCGCCCAGGCCCAGCTCGCCCAGGCCCCAGCGCCAACCCAATGTGCGTTCAATCTCAAGCCCAATGCATAAGTTCGACCCAATTTCCTTCATGACCTAGATGTTACGTGTGATTAAGAGGCAAATGGAGGTTCATTAAGCTTAAGATGCCCTAGAGAATGTTTAAGGAAAGTCAAGGTATCATTAGCAATATATTAATGTGAGTGGAGTATGGGCTAGTGCATTATTTTAATGCATTGTGTAAGAAGATGTTCCCCACTCACCTTAAGCCCGACCAGAATTGTTCCCCACACTATTTCCATGCCTCGGTCAAACCAAAGTCAGCTGCTACTCCACCAGGTCGTGCAAGACCATGCCAAGAGATGCCCATGCGCCTAAGGTGAGGGAAAAGTCTACTAGAATTGTCTCTAAGCCTTGCCTTGTTTAATCCGCCCAAATGCTCTTGCGGAGCATAGTGGTTTGCTCACGCCCCCATTGTGTTTTTCAGGAGACGGAGTCGAGCGTGCCGGATGAGCACAGACGTGGCAAAGCGTGGTCATGAGAGTCTTGGACATTTTTACGCACATTTTATGTCCAAGTATTTATGATCATGTATTATTCGGATATGTGTGCATGTATTTTCTGTATTTCGGATGCTTCCGCTAGCAGACTAGACAGTTCAGACATTGCATGTTTAATTCCATTATCCGTAGTGGATAGTTTGGTTGCGTGTTTTATATATGTCTGTGAGCAAGTTAAGTAAGTTTTTATCTGTGACATCCCGTAACAAGTTAGTACTTTTGAAAACCAAGCTCGCACGATCTTTCGAAAATAAAAGCGAAAATTTTACTCTGATTTTTCAAAGCTAGTAAGGCGGGGTGTGACAGTGGGGCAGCGATGGAGGAGAACGGCCGAGGGAGGGTGGTGCGATGGGATTTTGAGTTTTTCTCTCAAGCTTTCTTCAATGATCGAACCAGAGAGAGAGATATGAGAGGGGGCGAGGGTTTGCTGATCGTTCTAAATGATAGAGCGGCGTGAAAGAGTAGAATGGAGGAGTTTATATAGAACACAACACCAAGAGACCTTAGGGTTACAAAATTACCTTGATTAGGCACCAAGAGGGACTGATGGCATGCACATGGAGTGTGTAGGGTCTGGTTTAATTGACCATCAATTTGAAGTTAATAGCTAAAAAAAATTCCAATGCAAAAATTATAGTTTGCATAAAGGGGCGGGCCGGTTTCCTTAGGCACTCGAGCCGGTTTTCATGGTTCCACATGGACCGAAAAATGGACATTAATGGATCACAATAACTATCCGAGGTTTGGGTTGAAATGGCTCGAAAGAGAGTCAAAACGAATTAAAAATCGGTTTACGCGATTAAACCGAAAATCGCCGAATAAATAAAATACTAACTCAAAATAAAATAATCCTAATAATATACATACATGAAATGACCTCATAACAATCAAATGATTTATGACACATAGCAATTTAATATTTAGGCAGATAAATAAAAACAGTTAAAGACGAGCAATTAATAAAAATAAACGAGCAATCAATAAAACGAAGGCAATGATAAATGAAAATGCAAATAAAATAATCACATAAATCCCGAAAAATTCTAATAAATGAAAGGGGCACTACAATCTACCCTCCTTAAAAGATTTCCATCCCAGAAAATACAAAAGAATACAAAACAAAAAAAAAAAGTCATGGTACAAAGGAGTACAAGGGAAACAACTCAGAACATGAAGTTCGGGTACTTCCTCCGAATATCGGCCTCCCTCTCCCAAGTAGCCTCGGCCTCTCCATGCCAGCTCCACTGCACTTTGATGAGATCAATCGCCCGGTTCCTCAACTGATGAACCTTTCGGTCCAGTACGGCAATCGTCACCTCATCATAGGTAAGGTCTCGCTCGACCTGCAACTTGCCAAAGTCCACTACATGCTCGGGGTCACGCACGTATCTCCGCAACATCGAGACATGGAATACGTCGTGCACCCCCGACAAGTCAGATGGTAAAGCCGACCGATAGGCTAAAGTTTCCCCCTCTTCCTGAAGTGACCCACACCCTTCTTCGGTGCGACCTTCAGGAAGACATGATCTCCTGCCTGAAACGTCAGGTCCTTCCTCTTCTTGTCAATGTAGGACTTCTGTCGATCCTGGGCGGTCTTGATCCTCCTCCGGATCAACTCAACCTGCTGCGCCGTCTTCCAGATGATGTCCGTACCCATAAGCCTCCTCTCGCCAACCTCATCCTAATACAATGGGGTTCTAACCTTCCAACCGTACAGAGCCTCGTACGGTTCCATCTTGATCGGTGCCTGATAACTATTTTTATAGGCTAACTCGACCAGTCTCAAAGATTCCTCCCAGGATACACCCCTATCGAGCACAACAAGTCTCAACAGGTCCTCCAGAGTCTGAATAGTATGCTCCGACTGCCCGTCGGTCTCATGATGATAAGCGGTGCTAAAGGCCAAATCCGTCCCCATGGCTAAGTGTAGAGTCGTCCAAAACTGTCCAGTGAAACAATGGTCTCGGTAGGACACAATCTCTACAGGGCACCCCGTGGAGTTGGACTATCTCATCGATGTACAGCTTGGCGTACTGCTCCATCGTCATCGTTATGGTCACAGGCAAGAAGTGTGCCAACTTGGTCAGTAGGTCTACGATCACCCAAATGGCATCCTTCCCGAACCTCGATCTAAGTAGGCCCACTACAAAGTCCATCGTATTTCTCTCCCACTTCCACTTGGGAATGTCCAGTGGACGAAGCAAACCAGACGGTCTTTGGTGCTCGGCCTTCACTCGCTGGCACACCAAGCAGTCATCTGCATATCTCACCACTTTCCGCTTCATACCTCTCCACCAGAAGGACCTCTTTCAAGATCTCCCTTCGCAGCTCCCACACCGTCAGGACACAAAGTCTCCCTTCAAAGACCAATGCCAATAAATAAATATTTTTATTATAAAAAATAAATTATTTGTTAATGCTAATTGAAAAATAATAAGATCATATATCAATTAAAATAAATCTATAAAATCGTTACACGATAGAAGTTAGAAAAAATATTATAAAAAAATATTATGATAGAAGTTAGAAAAAATATTATAATATAAGATAGGTAAACTATATAAGTGGAGCCAGTTTAAAGATAAATAATAATATTTTTAAGGGTATTTAAAATCTAGATAAAAAAATATCTATTTCATTCTTTTCTTAATTGAAGTATTAAATTTTTTAACTAGTACGAGAGTTTTACTAGTTATTGTTATTACAGCCCCATCGGATGATACTGTGAGACCTCCAATTCTGCCGACCTCCATCAACTCTTTCATCCGGCGTAGAAAACGATCATTCGATTGCTCGGCGACTATCCTCTACCGACACAGTGCCTCCTACTTAGTAATCATACTAGAAAACTCGCTATGACTCTTCCGAATGAGCGCGCCTGCGACCATGTTAGCTTTTCTGAGATGGTAGCTAATCGTGCAGTCGTAGTCCTTAATGAGCTCTCACTATCGTTGTTGCCACATATTAAGCTCCTTCTGGGTAAAGATGTACTTCAGGATCTTGTGGTTGGTAAAGATCTCGCACTTCCCTCCATAAAGGTAGTGCCGCTAAATCTTCAAGGCATGGACCACTGCGGCTAACTCCAAGTCGTTGATGGGATAGTTCATCTCATGAGGCTTCAGCTACCTCAAAGCGAATGCCATGATTCTCCATTGCTGCATCAACTTCGAAGCATCTCTATAGATGGTGAACTCCAAAATCGATTCCGGAATGGTCAACACAGGTGTTGTAGTCAGTCGCTTCAACTCCTGGAAACTAGCCTCACACTCAGGACTCCAATCAAATCTCGCCACTTTCTTCGTCAGCTGCATAATCGGTTGAGCTATCTTCAAGAACCCCTCAATGAATCTGTGGTAGTATCCTGCTAGACCCAGGAAACTATGGATGTTGTTGGCGTTCTTCGGCGTATTGCAACTCTTCACCGCCTCGATCTTGCTAGGATCCACTTCTATACCTCTAGCCATCACAATGTGGCAAAGGAATGCCACACGATCAAGCCAGAACTCGCACTTCGAGAACTTTGTGTACAACCTCTCCTTGCGAAGCGTCTCTAGTACAAGCCTTAGATGCCTCTTATGCGGCTCGACTTCCTTCGAATATACCAAAATGTCATCAATGAACACGATGACAAAATTGTCTAAATACAGATGGAAGACTCGATTCATTAGGTCCATAAATACCGCCGGTGCATTGCTCAACCTGAACGGCATCACCACAAGCTCGTAGTGTCCATACCTAGTCCGAAAGGCCGTCTTAGAAATGTCAGACTCCCGAATCTTTAGCTGATGGTAGCCAGATCTCAGATCGATCTTAGAGAACATGCTGACACCTCTCAACTGGTCAAACAGATCCTCGATCTGGGGCAGTGGGTATTTATTCTTCACGGTTAGGTTGTTTAACTCTCGGTAGTCAATGCACATCCGCATCGACCCATTCTTCTTCTTCACGAACAGCATGGGTGCTCCCCAGGGAGATACATTCGGCCGGATGAAGCCAAGGTTCAGAAGTTCCTGGATCTGCAGCTTGAGCTCTTGCAGCTCCTTCGGTGCCATTCTGTACGATGCCTTCAAGACTGGATCGAATCCGGGAATCAAGTCGATGATGAACTCAATCTGTCTATCCGGCGGTCCCTCCGGCAACTCCTCCGGAAATACATCCACGTACTCGCAAACGATGGACACACTCTCTGGGGACATCTCCTTCTTCTCCTCATTAACCATACTCATCAAGTAGCCTTGACAGCTACCATTCGATAAGCTCCTCATCGCCTTCAAGAAAGAGATAACTCTGGGCACAGTCCTCGTCTTCGCTCCGTAAAAGATTATCGGTTTGCTGTCGTCGGGATGCAAAGTCACTTCTCACTCTAAGCATCTGATGTCGGCGCGGTACCGGGTGAGCGAATCCATGCCGAGTATCACGTCAAAGTCCCTCATCTCGATGATGTAGGTGTCGGCCTCCAAGTTTCTCCCGCCGATGCTAACTCGCAGACCTCGCACCATCGTATCAGTAGCAATCGTCTTTCCCGTGGCTAGGCTAATCTCGAGAGCGTCGACCTTACTGACATTCCTAATTCTTAACGCTTCCAGACAACACGACGAAATGAAAGAATGTGTGGTCCCGGTATCACATAAGGAAAATATAGGCACGTTGAAAATAGAAACCATGCCAGACATGGTACTTGTGTTGGTTGCGCCCTAGTCGTAGGTAGGGATGTCAATAAAACCCGTAGGGTCGGGTTACTCGCATTTTCGGGTCGGATAAACCCGAGATGATTGGGTTTCGGGTCAGGTTCGGGTAAAATTATGCTACCCGAACCCTGAGTCGGGTCGGGGGTACAGTAGGAAAACCCATTACCCGACCCGATTACCCTACCCGTTTACCCGCAACCATTGAATCTTATATACATACATATATATATATATATATATATATATATATATATATTGAACTTATTATAAATATAAGATTAGTCATGTGTTATTTTTAAAAATTAGATTATTTATCATAATTTTGATTAATGGTTAAATTTTATTTTATTTTTTATGATTTTATTATCATTTTTTGTTAATTGTACAATAAAAAAATTACACACTTAATTTTTAAGTGTTATATTATTAAATAGACTATAAAAAATAAATAATTATATCTAACCATTTATTCCACAAATAATATAATTTTTTTATATTTTTTAATTGTCAAACTTAGTAAATAAATTATTTGTTACATTATAATTAATTTAGAAATAAATTTATTTTATTTTTTCATACGAAACGAGATGGGTCGAGTAAAGCCCAAATTAAAGACTCGGGTTACCTGTTTACCCGACAAAAACCCACTAACCCGTCGGGTAAAACCCAACCTGAACCCGAAGATCACTAGTCGAGTACGGGTCGGGTTTGGGTAGGCTAAATTATATACGGTCGGGTTCGGGTTTGCCAAAACCCGTACCCGACCCGACCCATTTACATTCCTAGTCGTGGGTGAGAGCATAGACTCGAGCCTGGCCTCCGAGTCGCTGCTGTGGATGCAGTCCCAGGTTCTGCCTCTTCGGCTCAGGACACATGTGGGCAAAGTGTCCGAGTCACTGGCAGTTATAGCACGTCTTCTAGGCCGCAAAACAGTCTCCTACTGCATGAACTCTACCACATACCCCACATCACGGTTGTCCCTCCGGAACCTGTTGAATAGGCTGAACTCTCAGTGGCCGTTTGCCGTTATCCTGGCACTTAGACCTCTTGTTGTCCGAGTGATGGTCATTCTTCCTCTTGCTCGAGCCGGAAGGTGGCTGAGTAGTGATAGCTGACAGGGTAGTCTGACATGATGGTATGAAGGAACGGGGGCAACAAGGGTCATACAGCTCTCAACCTACTGTGCCCGGATGACGGTCTCTGCAAAATGGAGGTCCCCATGACTCGCCCCCAACACACGGATGTCCTGCCGAAGCCCGTCTCTGAACTTACGAGCCTTCCTCTCGTCTGTATCGACCATGTGTCGAGCAAAGGCACTCAACCAGGTAAAATCCCGAGCATACACGTCAACTGAAGTGGCTCCTGTTACTGTTATATACTGAAAGCTTGGCTTTGGATGATATTACACTTTTACCCTTTATGTTCTGTTATTTTGCACTTAGATAGAATGGGTCGTCATCGGGCGAACAGAAGATCATTCTATCAGTTACTTGCAAAACAAGAATTGTGGTTCACAACCTAGATAGAAATGAACACCCCATTTGAACGGTTGTAGTGTCAACAGTAGAGTTGGTCTTAACTGATTAATTGCACTAGTACATTTATGTATTGAATAGGATCCCGAGAGGAGAAGATTGTTTTATACTGATCGTCGTAAACGAACTAGGCCTCAGTTAATTACTGTGTTCTATTAACCCGTAAGATATTAAACAGACATATATATGCAGTACATATTACTTTGATTCACTTGGGTGAGGTTCAGTTCGTTGGATTAATATTCCTATTGTCTTGGGTAATATTGTTGTATATATGATGTGCTGTTAGGATATTTACGGTCACCATGTGCCTTAGTTTGATGATGTCCCCGAAGTGAGTTCCTGAAGAATTTTTATGCTAAACCCTGCTGGTGGATTACGTTCTGACATAACAATAATTTGATGAACGAACGCTAGCTTTGGTGAAATAAATAATATATTAATTAATTCTTGATTGTCAGTAATTGAATTAATTAATGATCATTATATCTTAAATATGGGGAGGTAAATCGAGTAATTATAATTGAAGTCCCAAATGTAATTTGGGCTAAGAAAAGTGAGTGCAATAATATTACGTTAGTGAACCGTAATATTATTTAAGTAATTGGAGGAGTGGGCTTGGCCCACAGTTAGTCTGTTACTTAAGAAGCCCTATTCCTATTCTTCTAAGGATCCCTACTATAGCTCTATATATACATCATTAAGCACATGAGAAGAGATCCATCTCACATAATTCACCTGAAACGCTGCCCCCTCATCTTTTTCTAGATCTCATTCGAGCTTTATCTTCTTCTCGTTGTTCCACCGGTAAGTTGAAGAGGTGTGTGAGTAATACAGTAGAAGATCCCGAAGGTAATCGAGACGTCGTGATCATCTACAAGAGTTGACGAACCACGACCCCAAAAGCCGCGATCCGCCAACCCGACCCGCCGGAGCCGACGCTGCAACCAGCCGGAGGTGACGAGCCGACCGCCGCCTCAAACCAGCCACCCGACGCGACGAACCGGCGATCCCGATAGCCCACATGTCCCGATCGTACGACATGATCCGACTCCGCCTTCCGTTCGTGTGATCTAGCTTCCATTCGTGTGCTGTTCCCGGTCATCCCGAATCTGACAGATTCAGAAAATTTTAGGCTGTAAGTTTTCTACGTCAAACCTTTAGATTCGCTGCGCATAGGTTTACGTTTGCTATTGAATTCGTGACTTGTACATAACAAGATCCTCCTAGATTCCTACAAGTGGTATCAGAGCACATGGTTAATTCAGTTTGTACAAAATTTGAATTTTTACGGCTTTATTTGACAAGATATGTTCAAACGCATCCATATATATTGGATTATATTCGCATGATATAACCATATAAGGATAGCCCGGCCAGAGGCTCCTCACTCGACCGGTGAACCATTCGAACAACTCGCATGTCGACATGACTACGTCGATATGCTCAAATCGACTTCCCTAAAGTCGATTCTATGGAAAGCAATCAAGAAGAGGCAGGGAACGGTCTAGTCGACTCTCGGAAGTCGACCTTAGCCTATCGACCTTCACTAGTCGATATCAATAGCGGAAGAACAGCAAAAGCATAACATCCGAGCATCCAGACACTCTAAGTCGACTCTCAGAAGTCGACATCGCTAAGACGATTCTCTGGAGACGATTTCCACTCAAAAGAACGATAAAGCGTAGCCTCCGAATACTCATATAGTCATGAGTCGACCTCCCAGTGTTCGAGGTCGACTTATTACGCCTCGAGGCCGAGAGCGCGGTGACGATCTGTCATACTTGTAGCATACTTAAAGTTCCATATACACCTGAGGATAAGAAGGAATCTTGGGATGACTCAGCAGGAAGGGGAGACGAATCGACCGGGGTATTTTGGACCTTCTAGGTCCGCCGACTTGGGCATTTTGGGCACTTCAGGTAAATGTTCACTCCTATATAAAGGAGGTGAGGTAACCCCAAAACCCTAACTCTCATTCATTCCCACTCTCCCCCATAGCTGCTGCGCAGCATCTCTTCATCACTCTCATACTGACTTGAGCGTCGGAGGCTCTACGCCGGAAACACCTCCGGCGTTGAGTTTTTGCAGAAATCTCACGGTCTAGCAACGATCGGGAAGCGGTTCAAGCAGATCTAAGCTCACAACAACCGGTTTACTCCAGATCTGAAAGTAGACCCATCATATTGGCGCCGTCTGTGAGGAGTTCTTGAAGGAAGGAAGAGCTTCGCACCCAGCTCCGATCTGTTTGCTGATGGCGGAGAAGGAGGGCTTGCAGAGGAATTTGAACGAGGAATTCAGAGGGACGTGGATGGACAAGAGGCCACCACCGCTCTCCACCACCAAACACCCCATGATGCAGATGATGGGGATGTCACCATTTGGAGGACTTCCACCACCAGGATTGACGTTGGGTGGAGAAACACCTGTCACTCCAACCGGCGTGAAGCTGCAAGTGTTGACCCAGGTAGGAACAAGTCAAAACCCTAACCCAGATGGAGAAAAGGAGCCAACGGAGATGTTTCAACGCGAGGAAAAGCAGATACAAGAAGTAACGGAGCAGACACAACCCCGCGTCGAGGACCAGACCTTGACAGTAACGAAGAGTCAAATGCAAAAGATGATTGCTGAGGCCGTGGCTGCCCAGATGAAGCAGATGGCGCAGGTCGAACAGCAGCCTCGAGTCGAGTACCCACCCCGGGTCGAGCAACAGCCCCGTGTCGAGTACCCGCCTTGAGTCGAGCAGCAGTCGCGTGGCGAGCAACAAGCCCAGTCAAATGTACAACAGAACAGAAGGGTGGATGAAGAAGAATCCTCCATTCGAACTGTTAATCCACAGGCGAGGGACGAGACGTTAGAACAACTACTGGCACAGGTTCGCGACTTGCAAGCTCAAGTCGGTGGGAGGAAGAGCAGAGGAGCAAAAGAACACCCATTCTCGCAGCAGATCCTGAGAGCCGACTTACCCAAAGGCTTCAGGGAGTTGAACATATGGTATGATGGTACCACAGACCCGTCTCGACATCTGAGAAGCTTTGAGAACATGGCGGTGCTCCACCGCTACAGCGACCCAGTGCAGTGTCGCGCCTTCTTGACGACCTTGACAGGGTCGGCCCAGGACTGGTTTCATCAACTTCCAGCGGGGTCGATTAGAGACTTTGATGGATTTAGTTCGAGTTTTCTTAACCAATTTGCAAGTGTGAGGGTGCAAGAGAAATCCTATCTCTCGCTGATAAGTATGCAGCAAAAGAAAGGTGAGTCACTGCGAGAGTATGTGGCGAGGTTTACAAAGGCGTGTGTCGAATGCCCAATAGCGACAGAGGAGATCAAATCAGGAGGACTGACGAGAGGATTATTACCAGGGCTATGTAAAAACGCTTTGGCCAAGCGACCTGGTAGGAGTTTCGATGACGTGTTGGGAAGATGCGTCAAATACATGAATGTCGAGGAGGCCGAAGTCGACTATGTGCAAAGTGTGAAAATGTCCCAAGCTGAAAGTCGAGATGACAAGAAGGAGAAAAAGGGTCCATCGACAGGAGATAGAAGGGGATCACCGAGAGCTGATAGGGGTGAAGGCCGGTCTAGGGGATGGAGACCGACTCAATATACACCACTGTCGGCTCCTCATGCGAGAATTCTAGAAGTAATGGAAAGGGAGATCCGCGACGATGTGGTGAGATGGCCGCGGACGAGGAAGGACGGACCCATGAAACCCAAAAGCAACTTATATTGTCGATTCCACAAAGATTACGGGCACAACACTGACGACTGTCGACACTTGAAAGACGAGATTGAGAGGTTGATAAAGGCGGGCCACTTGAAGGAGTTCATATACAAAGATCGTGAGAGGTCGAGCAGGAGACGAGAAAGAAGCAAGAGTCCTCGCAAGAGGGCGAGATCGCCAGAGAAGGAGGAGCTCCCACCAAAAAGAGGGGTGATTAACATGATTTTTGGAGGATCGACTGATGGAGATTCCAATCGAGCAAGGAAGGCGTATGCTCGAGGTCGATATGCAAAAGTCAAGGTACAGCAGGTCGACGAGAGTGGACCAGTGATGAACTTTGGACCTGCGGACGTTGGTGAAGTCGAGAGGCCACATAATGATGCCTTGATGATAACTGCGCAGATATCGGGATATGAGGTGCAAAGGGTGTTTGTCGACACGGGGAGTTCTGTGAACGTGATTTTTTATGAGTGCCTCAGAAGGATGGAGCTCGACATTGAACTCACGCCCCTACATACATTAGATTCAATGGCTCGGAAGTCGCTACCCTGGGAGAAACCATACTAGCTGTCGTCCTTGGGGAAGGTGACTTGAGGAAAGTGAAGATGGTAAGATTCGTAGTGGTGGATGTCGAGTCGGCTTACAACGTGATCCTAAGGAGACCGGCGCTCAACGCTTTCCAAGCAGTCGTGTCGACCTATCACATGAAATTGAAGTTCCATGTGAGAGATCGAGTGGGAGAGGCTCGAGGGGATCAGAAGCTGTTGAGAACCTGTTACCAGATCGCGGTCAAAACCAATCAACGTGCTGAGATCAAGGAAGGCAAGAAACCAATGACGAGCGAAAAGAGGCCGAGAGAGAGTGACCTCGAGCCCCACGGAGAATTGATGGAGATTCAAATTGGAGAGTCAAAAGACCAAACCACAAAAGTCGGGAGAGAATTGGAGGACGAGTTGCGAGAGCAGTTGGTTGGGTTGCTAAAAGAATTCAGGGACATATTCGCTTTCTCTCCCGAGGAGTTAACGGGAATCGACCCGGAGATTATGGAGCATAAACTCAATGTCGACCCCCTCAGAAAACCCGTGAAGCAGCGACTCAGGCACCATGGCGCTGAAATCGACAAAGCCATCGAAGTCCAGGTGGACAAATTACTGAAGGCCAAACATATCAAGAAAATCCAATTCCCCGAATGGATATCCAACACAGTGATGGTGAGGAAGGCATTAAACAAATGGCGTATGTGCATCGACTTCCGCGACTTAAACCTGGCATGTCCTAAAGATCATTATCCCTTGCCTAGGATTGACCAGCTAGTCGACTCCACGGCTGGCTGCGAGTTGTTGAGCATGATGGACGCATCTCAGAGATATCACCAAATCCCCTTGGCCCCGGAAGATCAAAGTAAAGTAAGTTTTGTGACGAGTAAGGGGACATATTGTTATGTTGTCATGCCCTTTGGCCTAAAAAACGCAGGAGCAACCTACCAGCGGCTGATGGAGTTCAAACCCCAGATCGGCCGGAATATGGAAGTATACGTTGACGATATCCTGGTGAAGAGCAAGTCCTCGACTTCACACCCAGACGACTTGCGGGAGACCTTCAACACCCTTAGGACGTTTGGGATGAAGTTGAACCCGAGCAAGTGTGCTTTTGGAGTAAAGCCGGGGCGATTTTTGGGATATGTCGTCACGGAGCGGGGAATCGAGGTAAACAAAGACAAGGTGAAGGCCATACTCGACATGGCTCCACCGCAAAACATTAGAGAAGTCCAAGTACTAACAGGGAGGATTGCAGGCTTGAGCAGATTCATCGCTCGAGCAGCTGAGAAGAGTTTCCCTTTTTTCAAATTACTCAAGAAGAAGACGGTTTTCAAATGGAGTGACGAGGCACAGATGGCCTTCGAGAAATTGAAAGAGTTCTTGGGCGAACTGCCCTTGCTGACCAAACCAGAACCAGGTGACGAGTTGATTCTATATATCTCAGTGGGAGAGTTCGCTTTGAGTTCGGTGTTGCTGCGGGAAGACGGAAGTTCCCAACAGCTGATTTATTACACAAGTCGAGTACTTCAAGGTGCGGAGACGAGATATCCAGAAGTCGAGAAAGCCGCCCTGACACTAGTTATAATAGCCAAAAAGCTGAGGCCTTATTTTTTGAATCATGCAATTGTGGTAAGAACGAACTTTCAGTTGGGAGAAACACTGGGTCGACCTACAGTCTCAGGTCGACTCGTAAAGTGGGCAGTCGAGCTGAGCGAGTATTCTATCAAGTACGAGCCAAGGCGAGCCATTAAAGCCCAGGCTCTAGCTGATTTCATTCAAGAAGGAACCAAAGGAGAAGAAAGGAGATGGACGATGCATGTCGATGGTTTCTCGGCCGCAAAAGGATCTGGTTTGGGAGTCGTCCTCGTATCCCCCGAGGGCGAACAGCTCGACTTCGCGATTAGAATGGGGTTCAAAGCCTCAAATAATGAAGCTGAGTACGAGGCACTTGTCAAGGGGATACACTTGGCAATTGGTGGCGGAGCAACAGAAATCGCAGCACATTCCGACTCGCAACTCGTCGTCGGGCAAGTACTGGGAAATTGCGAAATTAAGGAAGGCAGAATGCCGAAATATGTCGAGGAAATTCAGAGCCTCATATAGGGGTTGGAAAAGTTCGAGTTGACGCAAGTCCCGCGAGAAGAGAACAGGCGAGCCGACTGGCTCGCGAGAATTGCAAGCTCAGACGAAGGAAAGGGGGGAACTCACATCACTACGATGTACCTCGAGGGAAGTGTGTTGAGCGAAACCATGGAAATTGACAAGAATGACGACTGGAGGAAGCCTATTCGCGAACTCTTCCAGGGTCGAGTCCCTACAGGAGACAAACAATACGCGAAAAAGATACCCCGATATCTAAGCAAGTATTTCGAAGTCGACGGGGTCCTATACAAGAAGTCGATAGTCGGACCTCATTTGAGATGTGTTTCCGAAGAAGAGGGAGTTCATGTTCTAAGAGAAATCCATGAAGGATGCTGCGGAGCACACGTCGGATCTCGAGCTCTGATTGGCAAAGCTCTGGAAGCAGGCTACTATTGGCCCAAAATTCGAGCAGCAGCCGAGAAGTTAGTCCAGAAGTGCGAGAAATGCCAGCGTCATGGCCAAATCACTCATGTTCCAGCTGAATATATGACGACAATCAACTCTCTGATTCCCTTCGCACAATGGGGAATCGACTTAGTGGGCCCGTTGCCGATGGGGACGGGACAAAGGAAATTCTTGGTGGTCGCAGTCGACTATTTTAGCAAGTGGGTCGAGGCAGAACCCTTGGCTCGGATTACTGAGGAAAAGATGATAAAATTTTTGTTCAATAATATCTGCTGTCGATTTGGGATTCCAAAAGTGTTAATTTCAGATACGGAACACAATTCCAGGGAAAACGAATCCAAGCATGGTGTCTCGACATGGGAATTAGGCAGCGGTTTGCATCAGTCGCACACCCACAAGCGAACGGGCAAGTCGAGGTCACCAACCGAACTATTCTCCAAGGGTTGAAAAAAAGACTGGAGAAGGCATCGGGAGCCTGGGTTGATGAGCTGATGACAGTCCTATGGGCCTATAGGACGACTCCGAGAAGTTCGACGGGACAATCCCCATTTCACATGGTCTGTGGGATGGATGCATTACTGCCGATTGAAGTCGGCCTCGACTCCCACAGATCAAAGTTCTACGAAGAAAGGAGAAACGAAGAAATGATCGAAGAGGCCCTAGATCTAATTGAGGAAGGTCGAGAAGAAGCCTGGGTACGATCTGTCGAGTACAAATAGAAGATGCGAGCAGCCTTTGACAAGAAGGTCCGAACCAGACGATTTCAAGTTGGAGATCTCGTCCTCAAGCGGGCCGACGCCTTCAAACATGTCGGCAAACTCGAAGCTAACTGGGAAGGGCCCTACACCTTCACAAGGGTACTCGAGAGGGACGCATACGAACTCGAGGATGGAGAAGGTCGACAGCTCCCGCGATCCTGGCACGTGATCCATCTCAAACGCTTTTACGCCTAAGACATTCTCTCGAACTACTTTTTGTACTAAACAATGTTTGAATTGAATTCAATGATGAAATGAATTTTAAAGTTTGTGCTTCAATTATGCTTCTTATATTTATGTGTCGACTTTATTATGATTGCATGGAAAACTGAATTTTTCAAAACGGCTATGAAGCCGGCTAACTCTCAATGATTACATAATCAACTGAACACAACTACGAAGTTGTAAATTTTCGAGCGGAATCTCGAGCAGGCTACGAAGCCTTCGACTACGAAGTCGACTAACACAACTACGAAGTTGTAAATTCTCGAGCGGAATCTGGCTACGAAGCCTTCGACTACGAAGTCGACTAACACAACTACCAAGTTGTAAATTCTCGAGCAGAATCTCGAGCAGGCTATGACGCCTTCGACTACGAAGTCGACTAACACAACTACGAAGTTGTAAATTCTCGAGCAGAATCTCGAGCAGGCTATGACGCCTTCGACTACGAAGTCGACTAACACAACTACGAAGTTGTAAATTCTCGAGCAGAATCTCGAGCAGGCTATGACGCCTTCAACTACGAAGTCGGCTAGCACAACCATTAACAATTGAAGCTCTCGAGCGGAATCTCGAGCAAGTTACAAATCTCACACTCATGACAACAGTATACACAATTATGTAATTGTCGCGTTTACAGAACGAAAAATCTCGTACAATCAACTTTAATACACATCTAGACAACGAACATCAACACGGCTACGAAGCTGTTCAGATGGTTGCTCGACTTCGACCAGCTCACAAGAAGGGTTGGGAAGAAGACGAGTTGAAAAATAACGTTTATCAGCTATGAAGCTGCTAAAATCTTTGCTTTCGACCAGTTCGCAAGAAGGGTTGGGGAGAAGAAGAGTTGAAAAACTTAACGTTTATCAGCTATGAAGCTGCTAAAAATCTTTGCTCGACTTCGACCAGCTCGCAAGAAGGGTTGGGGAGAAGACGTACGGGAAATAGCAGCAAGATAATTTGAAATACAACTAACACCAGCAATGAAGGAAAAAGAGAAGAATTATATTGATACGAAAATTCATTACATTCCGAACCGTCTCGGCCCTTACAAACCCTGAAAATGGGCCGAGACGAGACACACGAAAAACACAAAAAATAAAAAAAAAAACAAAACAAAACGAACTTAGGATTCGGCATCAGATTTTTCCACCTCGCCATCATTCTCGGCAGCGATAGTTTGGGTTTTCTCGGCATCATCGTCGCCAACTTCATCACTCGGCTTCTCGCCACCACCATCAACTCCTACCTCCTCGGCCCCTTCAGCTTCGACCGGCCCCTCGCAATCCTTGTTGACAGGAGATTCACATAATCGGCTCCATTTGGCCCGACTAGTTCGGTCAGACCAGCCAAAGGAGCAGGAGGAACCTCGAGACGACCACTCAGCCCAGCCTTGCGAATTGTCCTCGCCTCGAGACCGGCCCACCACGGGTGGTCCGGAGGAAGGGTCGCATCACCCCTATAACCGTCGGGGAAGGGGAGCGATTTCTTGACCTCTTCACGGTCGAGCTTACCCTCACACTCCGTACCCTTCGCTACCTTCTCCCATGCATCAAAAGTAAAATTGAAGTACTGAAGAGTAGCAGGACAAAGTTTGTCGAGGAAGGCGGGAGAGTTGCAGAAGAGGTTGACGGCTTCTTGTCGATAATGCTCTAAGAAAACGGAGCCCACTGGGGACTTGAGATAGGTCCTGCGTCCCTCGAGAACACCCGCCTCCCTCTCGATTAAGGTATCGTCTGCAGCCTTTTCCAAATCGGCCCGCAGCTGGTCGACCGTCGAAAGAGCCGAAGCTTTCTCAGTTTTTAGTGTAGCAACAAGGGCGTTAGCCGCTAGGAGGTCATCATCCTTCTTCTCGAGCTCGAGAAGCAGATCCTCGTACTTCTTCTTGTAAGCATGGACGTTGGATTCAGGCGAGGCGGTGTCCTCAAGAAGAGAGGGCATAATAAAAGCCATGAACTGAAAAAAAAAATGAAAAAAAAAAACCCGCGAATGAACAAAGTCAGAAGAAGTTAAAAACTAAAGTAGAAATAATCGACTGAATGCAAAGATAAGTTACCCGAGAAAAGAAAAGGAGCGCACGACTAGCACGGTCGTAGGGATCGCGGTCGGCGCAGGCCTTGTCGGCAGCAGGAATGATGGAGTCAAAATACTTGGCGATCTCGTGGGGATGAGGGTGATCCCAAAGTCCGGAGGGCCTCTTGAGGGTGACCGTCTCGAGCTGTCCGGGAGGAGTTTGCTCGACGGCCTTGCCCTTGTCCTTAGTCTTTTAGCACTTGAGCGAGCCAGGGATGAGAGTAACATCACCTGCATCTTGAGCACGCTTCCGGGGAAACGAGCCCGAAGCCTTTTTCTGACTCCCCGAGGGCTGGGGTGCAACCTTCAATTTCTTGACGGCAGTCGTCTCGGCTGCCCCCTCTTGCGCACCTGATCCCGAGCCGCCGTCGGGTTTCTTCTGAGGGGAGGGTCGAGCAGCGGATTTTCCCTCACCCTTCGACTTCTCAAACCGAGCAAGAACAGAATCTACAAACAAGCATTAAGCATCAGACATATCAGCATAAAGACTCAAAACAGTGAAAGCATGAAAATCACTTACGAGGGTCGTCGAGACGAGGAAGATCCTCGTTGACAACAAGGCCGACATGATTAAGGAGGGACATCTCTTTGATCAACGGGCGAGCTTTGTAAGTATTCTTATTGAGTTCGACCAGCATCGACTCGAATTTGGGGCACCATGGCCGTTTATTTTGTTTAACCTTGGAGGTAATCCAAGTGTTCGGGTATGGATATGTACCGGAGGCAGGTCGGATAAAAACAAACTTTGATTTCCACTTAGTGGCATTGGAGGAAAGGTCATCGAGAAAGGTGACACCAGCGCGACGACCCAAACAATGGGCGTCTTTTATGAATCGATAACTATAACAGTAAAAAAGGAACTCTGGAGAGAAATATTTGAGTTTTATTCGGGATACAACAATGAAGGCGATCATGAAGCGAATCGCATTAGGAGAAAACTGATTTATGGGTACATCGTACAAGTCGCTGATAGCGCGAAGTTCTGGTTGAATGGAAAAACGGAGTCCGAACAACACTTGGTCGATAAAAAAGGTGTAAAAGCCAGGTGGAGGGTTAGCGAAGTCGTCATTAGGTTTGGGAATAACGAGTTCCCAGTCGGCGGGAAGACCGCTGTACACCCTAAAGCCCTCGACCTCGGCTGCAGACGCATAACAAAAAGGATTTAAAACAGCTAACTTAGCTAAAGGACATGCTATAGAAACAACATCTCGAGCCTCGAGAAGAGGCGCGATTATGGGCAAAGAAGAAGGACTAGTTCTATATACAAGTAAATCCAAGATCCTAAGGGGAATACCTCGGGGAATGAGGTCGAGACGAGGAAACGCCTTAGCGCGGGAAGACTCGGGATCTTCAGCCAAGACGCCCGACATCCACGCTTGATTATAAGCATCTTGATCGATGCCGAAAGAAGATACATCCGAATGAGAATTTTGAGATTGATCGGCTAGTTTGAAGCCGACTACTTGTACTGAATCAGATGATTGAGCGCCTGCTTCGATCAAGCGTTCGACAGTGTCGGGCGAAGAGTCGGGATCAGAATCTAGAAAAAGAAACGAAAAAGAAGTCAAGATCAGGCGAAAAGAAGTCAGTATGAAGCAAGAGTTAACACCACCAATAGGAGACAAGTCGACGCGAGGAGATCATCACAAGTCAAGCCAGAAGAATAGAAGGGAAACGGCGGGAAAATGGAACCGAGATAAGTGGAACCACAAAGTGATGCTCGACTTAATAGAGACGAGAAGGGCACAGTGCGTGTCGATGCATAACCAATATAAAACGACTTAAATAAGGAAAACTCGACTCCTGTGATGAAAATCGAGGAGGGCAAGGCAGTGGCAAACAGAAAATCCAAGGAAATCCCTAAGTAAAGAGGATCTAACCCGAAGAATCGCACAAAAGGACAAGAACATGAAGAACACGCAAGGGTTTTCCAGATCAGAGAAACCCAGAAAGAGATGTAAGAAGTCGCGAAAAATAAAGAAAAAGGCAAAAAGTACGGAGAAAGCGCAGTACTTACACATGATTGCCGTTGAAAGTCTTGAAGCTTGTGGTTACCGGAGAATGGATTGCCGATGAAGCTCGAAAGCGCCTTATTGCCGGAGAAATTCGAAAGCTCAGAAGAGAGTTTGAGAAGGAAGTGAAAAATGATTTGGGGCCGATGGGAGAGATATTTATACAGGGTGGAGGAGAATCTTAACCCTTAGATTCAATTGAAATCAACGGTCCGGGTGAGTCACGGAATTCGAGGCGGTGGAGTTGAAGCGATGTGATAAGTACAGATTTGAATTTTGAAATTCGAAAAAAAAATGGGGTGTCAGGCTGTCAGAACTATCCAGAAGGTAATGATAAGATCTTACAACGGCAACGTAGGGTTGCAAGGCAAGGGCCTCGACATCGAAGAACGAATGACGAGAAAAGAAATCGATAACCAAATTTACTCTTAAGCAGTCGACTGCTTAGAGTAATTTTTGGGAGGGACTAGATGAAATAACCATATAAGGATAACCCGGCCATAGGCTCCTCACTCGATCGGTGAACCATTCGAACAACTCGCATGTCGACATGACTACGTCGATATGCTCAAATCGACTTCCCTAAAGTCGATTCTATGGAAAGCAATCAAGAAGAGGCAGGGAACGGTCTAGTCGACTCTCGGAAGTCGACCTTAGCCTATCGACCTTCACTAGTCGATATCAATAGCGGAAGAACAACAAAAGCATAACATCCGAGCATCCAGACACTCTAAGTCGACTCTCAGAAGTCGACCTCGCTAAGACGATTCTCTGGAGACGATTTCCACTCAAAAGAACGATAAAGCGTAGCCTTCGGATACTCATATAGTCATGAGTCGACCTCCCAGTGTTCGAGGTCGACTTATTACGCCTCGAGGCCGAGAGCGCGGTGACGATCTATCATACTTGTAGCATACTTAAAGTCCCATATACACCTGAGGATAAGAAGGAATCTTGGGATGACTCAGCAGGAAGGGGAGACGAATCGACCGGGGTATTTTGGACCTTCTAGGTCCGCCGACTTGGGCATTTTGGGCACTTCAGGTAAATGTTCACTCCTATATAAAGGAGGCGAGGTAACCCCAAAACCCTAACTCTCATTCATTCCCACTCTCCCCCATAGCTGCTGTGCAGCATCTCGTCATCACTCTCATACTGACTTGAGCGTCGGAGGCTCTACGCCGGAAACACCTCCGACATTGAGTTTTTGCAGGAATCTCGCGGTCTAGCAACGATCGGGAAGCGGTTCAAGCAGATCTAAGCTCACAACAACCGGTTTACTCCAGATCTGGAAGTAGACCCATCATCGCATAACTTGGTTTTTCAGGAATTAGTTAATCCACTACTCTGGTCAATTATGTGTTTGATGAATGTTGTTGAATGTGCTGTATGGTTTTAAATTTGTTTTTAAAGCCTCGAACATGTCGAGAAATTAATGGATGAATGTTTGTAATAATTATGAGCTCGGGGGTTGACCAGATAGAATTAATTATTTGTTCAGAAAACATGTACATCCTTTTGGTGGATCTAGAATCGAATTATGTAATTTTGTAAATTATATTTTTCGTGTTGTGTTGATGACCGGGAGATTACAAGAGATCAACGAACCTCGAAAATCCAATCAGACCCGGGCCCGAGGGACCACCGGCGGCTAGGCGGAAGAACCTTTGAATGCTTCTTTGGTTTTAGTTGTTTTTGTAGTTTATTGTCTGTTTTCCTTCATTTTTAGTTTTTCCGTGTTTTTCTTTCGTTATTCGGTTTTCTCCGTTTTTGTTTTCGTTTCTGGTGTCCAGGTCTGAAGCTTTGGGTGGATAGGATTTTAAGAATAAGTCTTCTCTACAAGCATAATTAGCTAGAAGGGCTCGTTGGCGACAAGTAGGAAAAAGTAGAACTCAATTCCAAGTTCGGACTAGCACAAACGAGCCCAAAACGCGAAGTCGTGCGAAGCACTGTTTGGTGTGCAGGTCATAAGCTTAAGGAGAATAGGATTTCAGGAAAATATTTGATGGAAAAGCATAATTGACTAAAAGGGTTCGTTGGCGACGCGTAGGAAAGAACGACACTCAATTCCGAGTTCAGACGAGCTCAAACGAACCCGAAACGCAAAGTCGCGCAGCCCAGCCCCTAGCGGCGCTAGGCAGGCCTAGCGGGCAACAGAGAGTAGACCTTGGCAGACCCTAGGCTCCTATGAAATAGGTTTGTTCGTAACTGTATTGCCTATGTGTTAAACGCTTGTTAATTTGCCGTTCACGTTTATCCTCTTATTACGAATAGTTATTTAGGATAAATCTATAGTCGAGTAGATTATTCGAATATTTTAACCGAATGATCACTTGTCCGTAAAATCCATTTCAAACCAAAACGGATATCCCCGACTCCCTAGTTGCTTTATCCTTGTTTGATCTTCGTTGTTGCATTGATAATCCTGTTTGATTCATTTCAGTTCTCTTAGTTGATAGTTTAAATCAAACCAATCTTTGAATTAGAATGTTTAGGATTTATTTTCTTCTTTTTGTGATTGAATAATTGTGCAAAGTAATCCGGCTAACCTCCTTGAGAGATCGACCCGGGGAACAAATCCTTTGATTTGGTACTCGGTAAATAACATAATTTGCTACAACAGAAGGAAAAGAGTCTCTAGTATGCTTGACACAATAACAAACATTGCAAGCTTTATTGTCAAAACTACTAACATGACTATGAGACAACTTACAAAGTTTCCCAATAACCTGTGGAGGAGGGTGTCCCAATCCTTGATGCCACAGGTCCACAGATGCGCCAACAGATACCCTAGCCATCACCGTTTTCAAAGGATCACGAAAGAAATATAACCCGCCCTTTTGTTCACCCAGACCAATCACCATCCTCGTAGTACAGTCCTGTATGAGACAATCAACATTAGTAAAGTGGGTTGTACACCCATGATCATCCAGCAAATGATATAACGAAATGAGACTGCATTTAAGACTAGGAACAAACAGGACATTAATCAAGACCAAATTTTTACTAAGGCGAACTTTGTCGTCTTTAGTCGCAAAATTCAATTGTCCATCAGGAAGCTGCACTGGTCTAGGTGAAATATCACAAATTTCAACAAGACACTGAAAAAATCTAGTCATGTGATGTGTAGCACCACAATAATACATCCAAGACGGGAGTAATCCTTAACAGTTATATGATTAGAAACGGTAGTTTTCGAATTATTACGGCGCACGAGATTAACTAACACCTGCCATTGATCTGGACTCAAACCTGTAGATGTTGGGATAGAGTTGGCCCCATAAGTGCCAAATTGGATAGGAGCGCCCCACATGACCAGACCCAATAGAATTAGTCGCCATAGTGATTGCAGCGTGTGCTTTGGCTGAAATTGAGGGAACAAGCCCTCGGCCATTCCCACCAGAAGAAGAGGAGGTGTTGTTCGATTTCCATTGTCCTACCGGAGACACACCGGTAGAAGAAGCCACTGGAGACTTTCCGGACCAGCCTGCAGCATAGCCGACAACTTCATAGCAACAACGAGGATCGTGACTTATCCGGTTGCAATGGGGGCAGGGTATAACTCGAAAGCAAATAGAGGCATCGTGTCCAAGTCGGCCACAAATATTGCATTGGCGAGAAGACCGGGAGGATGATTGTCGTGTCGCGGTTGTGGCGAAGCTCATCACGTCAGCCGTCAGAGCAGATGGAGAAGAAAGCCTTTTTTCTTGTGAAATGACGGAGTAGACCCTGTCCAAAGAGGGTAAAGGATCTTGGGCCAAAAGACTAGAGTGGGCCGACCGATACACCTCTTTGTCCAAGCCTAGTAAGAATTGGTGAGTTTCTTAAGCATCTCTACGAGACTCAAAATCACGAGCATGTCCACTGGTACATGCGATCGACGATTGATACGAATTTAATTCATCGAATAGTATACGTAGCTTGCCATAATATGCACTAACAGTCATATCTTTTTGAACTGTAGAAGCCAGTTCCCCTTTCAATTGTTGAATTCGAGTGCCGTTAACAACGGAGAAACGTCGACGAAGATGCTCCCATAATTCTTTGGCGAGTTCAATTTGAGGGATGGAGGGTCGAAGCATCGGATTGATCGTATTCTTTATCCATGAAACCAACATCGAGTTATTAACGAACCAATCTTTGAGAATCGGCGAGTCTTTAGCAGGTGTGGGGATGGAACCATCAAGAAAACTGAATTTTTTGCATTCCCGGAGAGCTGTCCAGAGCGAAGAGGACCATTCAATATAATTTTTCCCTGTGAGGAGAACCATAGAAATCAAACATCCGGCATTATCACTTGACGTGATATCATATGGTGAGATAGTTTTATAATTTGAAGGGTGGATTGAATGAGATGACATGATGATGAAAGAAGAAAAAGAACTACGGTGGTGGTGAAAACAAAATTTTAGGTGTGGCGTTGGTGGCCAAATTCATGGCTCCGATACCATGCTAAAGTCACAAGAGAAAGAGTTTATGTTGTATCTATTACTATATAATAGAGAGAAGAAAAAATATTTGAAAAATTATTTCATTTTACCGCTCAAATCACTTTTTTCCCTCTAATATTTTGTTTGAAAATTTTTCGAAAATTTGAATTTTTTTCATTCCGAAATTCAGTATGTTTTGGATGAGTTCAATATGTTTTGGATGAGATTCTTTCCATATCGGATAAATTCAAGTTCCTTTTCATTTGGAAAACATATTTTTATTTTAGCAATATATTTGATTTCCTTTTTTTTTAACCGATTATATTGGCCTTCTGTTTAAAATTGAATTTTTTTTTAATTAAAGAATGCACCAGTTTCCTAAACATGATAAAAACATATCATTTCAAATATTTTTTAAAATTGAGGATTCCAACTACTACGATTAATGTGATTAGTACTAACTGATTTTGTTAAATAATATCTTCATTGATTCACCCCAACACGTTTGATAGGTTGGTTCATGAGTCAGTTATGATGCATAAAATCACACAATAGTGGCTATTTAATATAAAACTATTTAGAATATAACAATTCAAAAATTGAGGATTCCATATAATGTAGGCTCAAAAGCTACGAATTGATTTATTCCAAACGAATTGTTTTATTCCAAAAATTGAGGATTTCATATACTACAAATTGATTTATTCTACAAATAATTCACAACTTTACGGTTTAAATAATACAATATGTACATCATTTCCCTTAAAAATTTGATCAACCAACACGATTTTGATGATAATTTTTCAAATTGATCTGTATTCCTTTTGAATATCAGAAAGATTTTTGAACAAATATTAGTTAATAAAATTTAAAATTTGTAATTTAATTTAGAGAATTATTTGATAAATTTGAACAATAAGGTAACCGAAAAAAAATTTAAAAAATTGAGAGATAATATGTATAAAGAATTTATTGTGTAGTCTAAATTTGGTTTCTAAATTTAAAAGTCAAATAAATTAATCTTAATAACTTACGGGTTAGTATTAACTTGGACGTAAATAGAATAATCAATTATTTATAATTTAATAAATTATTCAACTACTTAATTTTTTTATTTAGATAGTTTATACAAAAATAAAATTCAATTTAGTTATAGTTTTATAACTGTACTTATTATTCACATAGATGTTTAAATATTCATAATATTTTATCAAAATTATTATTTTATGGAATTACATTGTAGTTAAATTGAATTTCTGAATGAAAATTTTAAAATGACACTTATTTTGAAATTATATTGTAATATAGGTGAATTGTATTACAATTGATTCCATATTTTTAAGTTATAAATATTATTTAATGTATATTTTTAATTTATATATATTAATAAATATCTCCTACCCCTATATAGCACATGATTCATATTAATTAAAGAAATAGAACCAAAATAAATAAATATTTAATTATTTATATAAAAATTAGAAAGGTGTTACTATATGGTATCTAATCTCCCTAATAATATCTCCCACCGTGCATAGCACGGGATTCGTACTAGTTGATCGTAGAAAGAGTTTACAGAAAATATATAGAGATTAAAAAAGATAAAATCATATCAAATCAAATATCTATATACCAAAAATAACTAAACATTTCAAATCAAATATTTAGATACCAAAGATAACTATAGAAATATCTTCCATAATTATATGTTACAATTTACAAAATCACATTAAAAAAATATAAATCTACAAAATTTCATAATGAATATCATTATTTTAAAAAATATAATATTTTACAATATAAATGCCTACTTTTATTGAGATCCATCTTATCATTAAAATTATCATCTATAATGTAAATCCTATGCTTTAAGCATGAAAATTCATTTGTAAGTACAATTGAAAAGTGGTTTAGGAATTAATACATTTAAAAGATTAAACGAGTTAAATAAACTTGATTATCTTATAATCTAAAATCAATAATAACTGAAAAAAATTAATTCATTTCTAGTTTATACATAATATTTATTTATACATCTGAGGAAAGACTACTCATTTTATTGAAAGTTTATTAATTTTAATATATTGAGGTTAAATACATTAACTATTAGTCACGTGATAAAGTTAGCACTGCAGTTGGTGTAAACTGTAAATATGCCAAGCAATGATGTTTTTTATTGTCTAACTAAACATCAAATGAAATCAATGACTGACAGCTACAGTTCGATAAGATTTTTGTGACCCAATTTTGGATTCTTAAACTGACGCAAACGAAAATTGTCAATTTTAGATAAAAAGAAAAGGCAATTAAATCCACAAATCTTCAGAGGCCCCACATCACCTTGACAAATCTTGACCGTTCGTTCTAGAACATCTTATCCTAGCCCTTCATTTCATGCCGTTGACTTGTTCCCATAATATTTTAATCAGACACAAGCAGAAAATTTAAGAAATATAACATTTTTCGCCTTTTTTTTTGAGCTTTTTAAATGCCTTTACTTATTTAAGCCTCGTGCTGTAGCATTACTCTCGGAGACTCGGTCTCTCACCACAATTGCTAATGTTGTGAAACACAATCCCAGGTTTTAATAGTGTCATTAATTGCTATACCAAGAAAAGAAATTCTTGCAGATTTTCGGCAGAATCAAAATTTCAAGCTGGAGTTTGACTTTCAGTAAACATCTGACTCAATCTTTTTTTTATTCTTAAAATTTGCGCTGAAGAATTTTGATGACTTTTTTTTTTTCCGCGTTTTGCATTCNTACTACTTTCCAGACATTTTTTATTTTTTTTGGTTCAGAAGTAAGTGATCTGTATTTCTATAGGATGTACTTGATTTTGTTTGTTTTCTTTTCTAGAATTTTGTAGTCACTATTTGCACTTGTTTTGCTGCTCATTTTGACTTATCTGACCCTGTTATGTAGCATAAACAAGTTTGTGAGTTCTATGATATTAGATCTCTATATATAGAGAGAAAGTTCATCTATATATGTTTCTGTGTTAGAGTAGATTGATCTTTATATGTTTCTGTGTGTAATCTTTCATGCTACTTGATTTTTGCAATTTGGATTACTTTTTCTTTTAGTGAAACTAATTGATAGTCTGAAGCCGTGTTGTAGTTATTTTTATTGTCAAGAGCTGAATAACTCTGTGATTTTCATTATCCTTGTCCATTTGTTTTTTATACAATAGCTCCACATCTATATTTGTTAATGATAAATATGTCCAATCACTGTACAACACTTTTTCAGGGGTAAAAATTTGGCAGATTTACGTCGAAGTTTCACTTAATTCCATTTCATCTGATTTTTTCGAACCATGTCGTGTAATAGGGTTTTTGGCTCTTAAATGAACTACATTGCATGCGCATAATGACTTGGCATGCCGGTTAACAAGGCAAGTTGGATCACGAAGCAATCACGTGCAATCATGAACTAAGGTTCCATTAGTGAATTGCCTTATTTGTTCTGTACAATAAGATGATGGTCAAATCCTTTAGAATCGTTACAAACTCACTGTGGTAGCCTGAGTGCAACATTTCACAATATGTGCATTCCAAGCAGTATTTCTGGCTTCTCAAACGAAACGGATGCAATTAGTTTCTATGAAAAATCTCATATTGACTGCATTAGAGCGTCAGTTTTGTACTAATCATTGGAGTTTATAACTTGCAAGCAATTTTTATTTCTTGCTTTAGGTATGGGAAATGGAATTCTTTCTCTTTTACGACGTATATTTACTATTTGATTATCATTTTATTTCTTACCTGAGAATTTCACCCCATGGATCATGCCTACTCGTTTTCCAAATCTCACAATATATATTTACTTGCCCCTAGAATTTTCTATATCAGATAGTAATCTGGAAGCAATATTGTCTTATTTTTGTGATGAACAGAGTAGGATGATGTTTTAAGTCGATCAAGCATAGGTTCTATTAGGATGTGTAGAACGAAGTTAAACTGAAGTTGACAAATTGAATGATCTCAAGGCTGTTTTTTCATTATTCAGAAGTTGACATTAATGCTTGAATATTTGTATGAAATATCAGTTTCTTTTGGTGAACTCTTTTGCTAGCGTTAAAGGTGGGATATTCGTAAATGATGCTATTGGTCGTTGGCAGCAGTTCAATTTCTAATAATAGTAATCTCTTCTGAAAATATATTGCAGGTGTAAACTCTTTAATCTTCCTGGATTTGTTTTTGTGATAAAATAAAAGTTAGAACTGCTTACTAAGGATTATGAAGAGGCGGCAGCTGCACCAAAGCAACCATCCATTCAATCCACAGCGTAAGTGTTAGATTTTGTTTTTTTTCCATTTTCCATAATTTATAACATCATCTAATTTGTTGTATAGAACGTATGCATGTCACATTTATCAAAATTTCCGCATATTTTATTGAATGCTTTTAGGACAAAACTCTATATGCTTTTTTTTTTGTTGCTAGTACTTTTAGTTTAAGTATACGAAATCGTTATGGATAATAATTAGTTTAATAGATTGCCCTGCATCGAAAAAGTAATAAAGCAAGTCTCCATTCTTTAATTTCAACAACTATGGAAAGTAGGAATCTTGGAGTGAATGTATTATTATTTTGAAGAACAAATTAAAGTTTAGTTGCACTAAAATGTTGTGTGAAACCATCTGATGGTATGACCAATACTTTTTATCAAGAAATTAATACTATCTGAACATAAGTGAATTAATTATTGTTTCTGTAAAAGCGTGCAAGTTTATAGTTGGATAACAGTAGAAGCATTGAATTTATGTTGTTAAGGATTATATTTGAAAGAAAAAGTTGGCAGTTTGAGATATTGTTGTAATTTATTTTGACATGTCTCCTTATTGATAGCTTTTGAGGCATTTTGGAGAGGGTCATGGCAGCCTGTGGAACATTTATACATTATTGATGGAAGCATCACGGCACACGTTGTTGATGATGGAGAGGTGATAGAGGTGCGCATTCCAATGCCAAACCTCCGTGTAAGGTCAAGGGAGGCCACCTCCTCTGACTGCACCTCATTTCTAAGATCTGGAATTGATGTTTCTGTGCTTTCCACTGCTCACAATGATGATCACACAAATACCCTGCCTGTAAGTCCCACTAATGCATTCTTTTGCTTCTCATTCTTTCTTTATAACGAGGAATATCATTGAATCAAACTTCTTTGTGAGCATGCCATTATTTTAAGCATGTCAAACATCTTTATTCAAAGCCATTATCATCATCATCATCATCGTCGTCGTCGTCATCATCATCATCATCATAAGTTACGTTTTAGAGTTATTATTGTTGTTGTACTAGTACTTATTACTTGATATGCCAGTAATGTACATTCCTGATCAGTCCTTTATTTTATATTTTTACTTGTTTCATTAAAACTCCTTGTTTGTTCATCTCTCTCACTCTGCATTTTTTTCCCTTCTAACAACCTGCTATCCAATGACCGTGTGTCATCAAAGAAAAAAGGCATCGGTATATCATACATACGTCTTAATATCATCTGCCAATTCTTGGAATCTTTCCTCCACTTTTTCTTGTTCATCCGGTCAATTTTCTATGCTGCAGGTATGGCTCGATGCAAGAATAAGATCCATCGAGAGAAAAACCCACAATGACTTGTGCACCTGCCAATTTAACGTCAGTTTCTATATCAACCAAGGCCCCGACCTCTTTTCCGAGAACAAAAAACTCAGTAAGGAGACGAGAATGGTGACGTTAGACCAAATTGCCATTCTCCAAAATCTCGATCCCAAACCATGCGAAACACAGTACTACCGCTGGAGCTCAACCGAGGACTGTTGGTCAGTCCACCACTTAAAATTCTTTCACGCTAAATTCGCGGCCGACCTCACATGGCTCCTAGTTGCCTCCGCCTACAAGAAAACTGCTTTCGAGGTGAAATCGGTACAAAATCATATTGTGTACGAAATCTTGGAAAATACCAACTGCCCAAGTGACGCCAGCCACCGTGCTGATTCTTACGCGGTTAGTTTTAAAATGGAGAATGGGGTCTTGACACCTGCCGTTTTCCTATTCGTCCCCGATAATCTTCCGGAAAGTTCCACCGGACAGGTAACCGGGTCATATTCTTCTCCCTTCAATCTCATGGAGCTAAGGAGGTCAAAACGACGGCATGTGCAGCCTGAACGTTATCTAGCTTGCGATAACCTTCCTGATTACGAGATTGAGGTGACTCGCTTGGGAGAGAGCAAATACAAAACTGAGCATGGTGAAGTCAAAGTGGAGGAAGGTGAGTACGATGAAATCCCCGTGCCGTTGTCAGTCCAGGCTGACAATGAGTTTCAACAGAAAGGAGGCGCTGGCAACTGGTCAACTTTTCACGAAAAGAAAGCGAAAATGCCAGATAACAGGTCCCAGTTCACTAGCAGGTTTAAATTTCCTAAAGACGACAAGGGAGATAATACCGAGAAGTTATTCAACGAGCGATTTTTCGCCAGCGGCTTGCTATCATCAGCGCATAATAAGAAGGAAATGCATGATTTTGAATCCATGGATGTCGAAAGTGGAGGAGGTGGTGGGAAGGGGTCTAGAAGAAAATACGTCCGGGAAAACGGTCGGCTGAAAAATATAAAGAGGGAGTGCTTTTATGTGCGGGAGAGCATTTACGATGTGAAAAGTTATAAGAAGGACTCGGCAAATGCGCAGATGTGCAGGGAGATGATCAGGCGTTGCATGATCAATATAGATGACACTTTAAAGAACACACGTGAGCACCCGCCCTCTGTTGACCAGTGGAAAGATTTCCAGTCGGCCAAAAGAATTGGCGAGACAGATAAAAAGGATGACAAGTCTGCGGTGGAAAGTGAGAAGGAAATATCAGAAATCGATATGTTGTGGGGAGAGATGGATCTCGCGATGGCATCTTGGTATCTCTTAGATGATGACGATGCGGTTTGTTTTTTGATTGCTTACAAGTATTCAGAATTGAGTAATGAATTGATGAAATAATCATAAGGGTTGTAAGGGGAAAACGGAAGTAGAAGAAACAACCATTAAGTTTTTTGACTTGTTATAACAATATCAATCATGTCAGCTTTTTAAAAATGTGAATACTCTCTTGTGTTTTTTTATTTACCTGAATGTAAATCATAACAGGTAAAGAGGAATTTTTTTTTCTTTTTTTTTGTAACAAATGTCAAGAACTCGAGTTTATTTACTACCTGGAAAATACTTTACAGGACAAGTCTCAACCACCGGAAAAGTCCAGTCAAAACGATGAAAACATTTGCGAACACGACTACATACTCGATGAACAAGTCGGGATTGTTTGCCAACTATGCGGGTTTGTGGAGACCGAAATAAAGGATATCTTTCCGCCATTTGTAAGCTTTGTTGTCTTTAAAACTATTCTTGAATAAAATTTCGATTATCAGGTGGATTTACATGATGAACACATTCTGTACCTGTGCGTGCAGGTAAATTGTAAACGGGGAACTTCAAACAAAGAGCAACGAACTCAAGACAAGGACCCCCACCACCAGGAGGAAACGTGCGAATATGAGGCTGCGCCCTCCCACATCCCCACCTTAGAGCCCTCGGGCGGGCAAGAGAACGTGTGGGCCCTCGTACCCGAGCTGAGGGACAAACTACGGCCCCACCAAAAGAAAGCCTTTGAGTTCCTGTGGCGAAACATAGCTGGCTCCCTGAAAGCCTCCCAGATGGAGAAGAGGCAGGAGAAGAGGGGCGGGTGCGTAATTTCCCACACCCCTGGGGCCGGGAAGACTCTCCTGATTATCGCCTTCCTCGTGAGCTACCTGAAGCTGTTCCCGGGGTCGAGGCCCCTTGTGCTGGCCCCGAAAACCACGCTGTACACGTGGTACAAAGAAATCATAAAGTGGAAGATCTCGATCCCGGTGTACCAGATCCACGGGGGGCTGACGTACAAGGAGGAGGTCCTGAAGCAGAGGACGAGGCTGTCCCCGGGGCTCCCGCGCAACCAGGACGTGCTCCACGTGCTCGACTGCCTGGACAAGATCCAGAACTGGCTTTCCCACCCCAGCATCCTCCTAATGGGCTACTCCTCCTTCCTCACCCTCACCCGCGACGACTCCAGCTACGCCCACCGCAAGTACATGGCCCACCTCCTCAAGCACTGCCCCGGGATACTAATACTCGACGAGGGCCACAACCCCAGGAGCACCAAGTCCAGGCTCCGCAAGGGCCTCATGAAGGTCGACACCAGGCTCCGCATCCTCCTCTCCGGGACCCTCTTCCAGAACAACTTCGGGGAGTACTTCAACACCCTATGCCTCGCCCGCCCCATCTTTGTCAACGAGGTCCTCAGGGAGCTCGACCCCAAGTACGAGAAGCGCAACAGGGAGCGCCGCCGCACCTACTTCTCCCTCGAGAATCGCGCCCGCAGGCTCCTCATCGAGAGGATCTCCAAGAAGATCGACTCCAACGAGGGCGGGGAGCGCGCCCAGGCCCTCAGAACCCTCAAGAAGCTCACAGCCAAATTCATCGACGCGTACGAGGGCGGGGGGAGCAGCTCCGACAGGCTCCCAGGCCTCCAGTGCTACACCCTCATGATGAAGCTCACCCCACTTCAGCAGGAGCTCTGCCGCAAGCTTCAGGAACGCAGGCCCGACAACGGCAAGGGCTTCCCGCTCGAGCTCGAGCTCCTCATCACCCTCGGCGCCATCCACCCTAGCCTCATCCGGACCACAACCTGCTCAGAACGGTATTTATTTCCGGACGAGCTCCAGGATCTCGAGTCCTTCAGGTTCGATGTCAAGGCGGGGTCCAAGGTCCGCTTCGTCATGAACCTCGTCCCCCGCTGCCTCCTACGCAACGAGAAGGTCCTCATTTTCTGCCACAACATCGCCCCCATTAATCTCTTTGTCCAGATTTTCGAGAGGTTCTATGGGTGGCACAAGGGGCGGGACGTGCTGGTGCTGCAGGGGGATATTGAGCTTTTCGAGCGCGGGCGGCTGATCGACAAGTTTGAGGAGCGCGCGGGGCCGTCCAAGGTCATGCTGGCGTCAATCTCAGCGTGCGCAGAGGGGATCAGCCTGACGGCGGCCTCCAGGGTGATACTGCTTGACTCGGAGTGGAACCCGTCTAAGAGCAAGCAGGCAATTGCGCGGGCCTTTCGGCCAGGGCAGAGCAAGGTGGTGTATGTGTACCAGCTACTGGGGACAGGGACGCTGGAGGAGGACAAGTACGGGCGCACCACCTGGAAGGAGTGGGTCTCGGACATGATATTCAGCGACGAGCGCGTGGAGGACCCATCCCATTGGCAGGCGCCTAACATCGAGGATGAGCTGCTGAGGGAGATTGTGGAGGAGGACAGGGCCGTGCTGTTTCATAAGATCATGAAGAATGAAAAGGCGTCCAACGTGATCAATCGGGGGAAAGGGGTGCCGAAAAGTGTGGGGTGAAGGTAATTGGTGTTAGTTTTTTTGGGTGATTAATTAAGGTTGTGTGTGAAGTGTCTATTGATGCATTTGTTTTAAAGATTTTTGTTGTTTAAGTGGAGAATATTGGACTTTGTGAGGCTGCAATAATATGAGAACTCTGTATGCGAATATGGGGATTGCTTATATTTTTCTTGTTTCTCTAGTTTTTCTTGTTTGGTTGGATGAGAATAAATGACACCCTCTATCTCTATTTTTAAACATTTTACATTAACAGCCTCACTTATTATTTAGACAAAATTACTCTTTTTTTCATATTTCATGGACGCATTTAAATTTTTAGACCCTATTAGTAACTTTCCCCGTAACTTCTTCTTCTTTTCGTTCTTATCTTTTCTTTCTCTCTCTTTATTTTTTTTCTACACGTTTGTTTCTCTCATATTGCAAATAACTAGTTTCTTCCTTTCCCCAATTACTTCCTCCATTTTCTTTTCTCTTCTTTTTTTTTCTTCTTCTCCCGTAACCAAATGACCTCCCTTTTCAATTCCTTCTTCTCCTCTATTTTTTCTTTTTTTTTCTTTCTCATTATTGCATATAATAAAAATTAAAGTTCACTCACAAAATTTTCGAATTTGAATTCTCCCAGAAAAATCTATCTCTATAAATTCGGCTGATGAGCGGATTAATTGGGCCGAACTCCCAATCAGATTTTCAAGTAAAAATTAAAGAGGGAACGAAAATTTTAAGCTCATGACATAAAGCAGAAAATGGAGAGGTAAAGAGCACCGTTACCATCCTCCGTCGCCGGTGTTCAGTCCATCATCTCTCTCCTATAAGCAGACGGAAGCACATCGCCGGCATTGTGAGAACTTTGTGTCTCCGTCAAAACGTCAAAGAGGTAAGTCTATTTCCTAATCATCTACCCCAATTCCTCAAATGACTAAATCGAAAATTTTTAGTGAAATTATTTGAGTTGTTATGAACTTATGAATCGAAAATTTAAGAGTCCTATATACATGTGTTTATATAAAGGAGTTGTGTGTTCATATTTTATTGCAAGTATAAAGTTACTTTTATGTTATTTCACATATTTTATAATGTTGTTTTGATGTTACTTTTATGTAGATTGTTATTCTCATGTTGCTTGTCATATGTTTTATTGTTGTTTTTTTATTATTTTGTTGTTTTCGTAACATATATCATTAATCTTTAAAGTCATAATAATAAATATTTTGTTGTTTATCAGTTAATTTAATTTAATTGTTATGTATGTATATAACCAATGATCAATTTTTTTGCTTATATTATATTTTTTAAGTTGTTTTTTCTTAGGTATTCATGTTTAGAAGAGAAAAGAAGAACAAATATTTGGAGAAGAAGAGCATGGAAAGAGAAGGGGAAGAAGAAAAGAGAAAAGAAGAAAAGAAATTACGTGGGAAAGATAATGAAGAGAAAGAAGGAAGAAGAGAGAGAAGAGATAAAGATAAAGAAAATAAATAATGGTTTTTAATTAGATAGTTTTATTTATTTATTTGCATACGATGTAGTTATATATCTTCCCTGTTTTGGAAGTGATTGGAGTATATTTGGAAATGTATGTGACTAGTATTTTAATGGAAACGTTTTGTTTATAAGAGTTAGTTATGTCTTTTCCCCGTTGGATGATGGGATTGTTGCTCATAGGATTTCCGAATCTGTTGCAATAAAATGACAACTCTGGGTGACGTTGTGTCATTATGGACATTCATTATGGTTTTCTTGTTTGTGAAGTTGTAGCGCCGGCTTACTTCTGTTTAGAAAAAGATAACAATTTTCGGAAATGATTTGAACTTTTCAACTTTAAAAATTTTCTAGGCACTATTGAAAACCACTAGTGCGTATCCTGTTCGATGCACGGACCAATATTTTAAATATCGTACCGGTGATTATACCGGTCTAGCCACTGGTACGCGGTATTACCGGTAGGACCGGTAATATCGGTGGTATTACCGGACTAACACATATAATGATATATATATATATATATATATATATATATATATATATATATATATATNGAAGAAACATTTAAAACATCCTAAAATTTTGCATATACAGTTCTAATCAGTATATATAATTAGTTCCTAAAATGTTGGATAAACAATACAGTAATTTCGGATTTTTTTAACGGGTTGCGGATTGCATCACGTTATTACGATATAATTAGTTCCTAAAATAAATGCTATACAACATTAATTTAGGATTTTTTTTGAACATGATATCGGATTGCATCACGTTGATAAGATTTTTTTTTAAAACATGATATCATATTGCATCATGTTGGTATATACCTATTATATACGATATTTTGAAGGGATTAGGAATTTGAAATCAATTCAAATTCCTTTCTTTTCACAAGTTAAAAATTTAAATCAATTTTATTTGAAATTTCAAATGTGTGGATTATTGTAAAAAGATTATTGTTTTATCTTCAATATTAATTTAGGAATTTATTTTTTTAACTTCTTTAATATCTATAGCTATCTATCTATATATCTATACTTATATAAAAAGCCATCCCATTTACTAGAATTAGTAGAAAGAAAAATCAACTCATAATTAATTGTACACCATATTTAGAAAGTTTTAGATATTTTAAATCATAAAATAGGATAGCATTAAATGCCCCCTAAAACTATGGGTTTTGTTGAATTCATACATCAAAATTTACGTGTGGTTTTGAAGTGAAAATTTGAAATTCAAAATCTCTTCTCATTTTAGTTACAAGAAAATCGGGTTGCATTCAACACTAGGACCAATTTAAAAATTATTCCTTAAATGAAGGAATTTATAGATAATTGTTATCTCTACTCAATCACATGATTATTTTCAATATAAAAAGAGACAGATTACAAATTAGTGAATCATATATTACGTAATTCAATATCTAAACATTAAGGAATAAATCCATAGCATTATGTAAATTCGTATCTCATATTATTATATCATTAAGAATATATTATAGTTATATTATCAAACCATAAAAAGATATTAAATCCATATTGTAAAAAAAATAATTCATTAAATTTTATAACAATTCTACTACATTATTTAACAATATTACTTTTTATTATATAATAAAATAATAATCAAATATTATATAGTGAACAACAATAAGTAAAACTGTTACTTTCTCTTATATCAAGTGATAAATTTATATGCTAAAATTAAATTTTTATTAGTATAAATGTTTTAGTGAGATAATACATTAATCATTTTACAAGCTAGCCCTAACATGCTCATATTTAATGTTCTAGCTAAAAAAGCAACGCTGGTTAAAAGATGTGGAAAAAAACTTATAATAACTCTATTATTTTTTAGACTTAACGTTGATTAAAAGAGGTAGAAAATAGATAATAACCCTATTATGTTTTAGACTTAAACGAACAAGGGTGTGAAAATAACTCATTTAATATCTCTGTCTCGTGCATCGCACGGGGTACGTACTAGTATTTATAAATTAAAAACTTAAAATCAATATGTAATACATTGTTTTAAATACCGTACCGATGACCATATCGGTCTAGCCACCAGTACGCGGTATTACCTGTAGGACCGGTAATATCGGTAGTATTACCGGTAGGACCGGTAATATCGGTAGTATTATCGGACTAACAAATATAATGATATATATATTTATATATAAAATGTATAATACTAAATGCAAAAAAAAGTACAAAAATAAATGACCATAATCATTAATTTTAACTTACCAATGAGATAAAGATAAAACAATCTAACTACCAATTTAAATTTATGATTTTAAATTAATAAATTTATTTTTTATTTTTTTTTATTTTTTTATTTTTATGACCTGTATTTGGACCGGTTTTTTTCGGTATTTACGGTATAACCACAGCACAAACCGGTATAACCGTAAATCCGGTATTCTGTGTGCAATTGTACCGTACCAATGGCCGATATCCGGTATTACCGGCCGGTACGGTACGTTTTTTAAAACAGTGGCACGGACGAGCTTTTTACTTAAAACCTTTTTAAAAAATTTATATTAAACATAATTATTTATGTTTAACATCTCATTATTGTAAGAAAAGAAATACCAAATATGAAAAATTATATATTATTTATTTGAATATAATGAATGTTCCCAACCAAACTAATAACATCCAACATATGATATATGATAAAATTAAGGGAAAATTACACTTTGCCTACCGAACAATCCGCGTTTTACACTTTGTCCACTCAACTTTTTCCGGTGACACTTTACCCCTTTAACTTCACATATTCTTGCACTTAACGACTTCCGGCCACCGGAGATGCAAAATCAAAGGCAAAGTGTAAAAACGCAAATAGTTCGGTAGGCAAAGTGTACTCGTGAAGACTACTTTGAGGTGTCTCCTAAGGTGTAAATGACGATTTTGCCCTTGATTTTGCATCTCCGGTGCCGGAAGTCGTTAAGTGCAAGAATATGTGAAGTTCAAGGGGTAAAGTGTCACCGGAAAAAGTTGAGTGGGCAAAGTGTAAAAACGCGGATTGTTCGGTAGGCAAAGTGTAATTTTCCCTAAAATTAATTATATGATTGTCATACTTTTTGAAAATAAATATATATATTTCTAATAAAAATAATATATTTAAGATCCGCACTAAAATTTGTATTTTTATATGAGATGAAAAATGAATATGTACAAAAAAAAATAGCAAGAACCCACATAAAATGAGATTCTTTCTGAACTTTAAAATATTTTGTAGTTAAGTAAATATTGACCAAAAAAACATCAATTAAGTTGAACTATCCGGATATAAAAAATAATTTATGAACTTAACATTGTTTATTAAATAAATATGAATTTTTAGTTTTGATTATAAAATATGAGATGTGTAGATAGATGAAACAATATTTATCAATTAAGTTGGCATGACTTTTCGAAAGTTTTCAAAAAATTTCAAATGTTTTATTCGTTAAATGGTTAACCAGATTTTACTTTGTAACCAAATTTATATGTTTGACTGAAAAAAATTAAAAAATGATTGATCAGACTTTTCAGAAGCAAGATTTTCAATATTCTCTCATTATTGGTCAGATTTACCAGTTGTATTTAAAGATATCATTGACCATACTTTTATGAATTAAGGTTTACACAATATCTTTTTCAAAATAACAATTTTTTGAATTTGAATTCGACTTTTCATCCAGCCGCCATTTTCCACAAAAAATAGAAAAATAAAAATAGTATTTTGGAAAATTTTAAATGTGAAAATCAAATAGAATTAATTTAATAGTAATCGGTTAATTTAATATTATTCAAAATTGTTTGATTCGGTCATAACCAAATTTGATTGTGCTTATCAAATGAAATCAAATTTTATGCCTAAAATAGTATACCTTTTGTTTGACTTCCCACAACAAAAAAGATCATGTTTATCACCTTAAAACCGATCCAACCTAATTTAGAATTTAAATATATAGTAAGCAAATAATAGTTGGGATCTACAATAAACTTAAAGCAAATAATAGTTGAAATTTTAAATAAATTTTAAGAAATAAAATATTATTATGTATAGTTGGATAATCGTTTGATTTCATTCTAAGCCAAAATGATTAGGCTTATCATATTATCATTTTAAGTTTTTCTTAATCCGCTTTGGTTTATGAATTTTGTAGTTACCTAATGTTAACAAATTTTAGTGTTTTGGATAGTGTAGATTAAAAAATCACAAAAAAATACTCAAATTCATTTTAGTGTTGTATATGGTATTAATTTTAATTTATTGTGATGTAAAATTGTATTGCACGTGTCTTGAATTATTGGTAGTCTTTCTTTTATTTTTTTAAGTATTATTAATGATATCAGCCGCAGTTGTGATTTTATTGCCTCACGGATTTGTAAATAAAAGAGGATTTGAAAATACTAATTCTAATTTTATATAGAAACATGATTTGTAAATCAAATTGAATTTGTAAATCTTATTCTATATTATTGAAAATTTATTAGTTGTATAGTCGATTTATAATTATATCCGCCTTAATTATGATTCTATTTCCAAACATGATTTGTAAATCAAATCGAATTTGTAAATCTTAATTATTATTTTTTTACAGAAATCTTAATCATGATTTTTTTATAGATATGATTTGTAAACCAAATCGATATTTATAAATCTTATCTTATTATGAATTATTGAAAACTGATCACATGAATTAAAAAAAAAAACAAATTGGTAGAAATGAAAAAGATTATAGGATAAATACGAAAATTAAAAAAGAATAACAAAACTGAATAAATTTTTATTTGAAGTTGAATAAACTAAACTTAATTTGAAGATGGAACAAAACGTTGCAGGAAGCAATTGAATATCATTTTTTTCNAAAAAAAAAAAAGGTGAAATATATTACTATAATAAAAATCGGATTTGGCTAAAAAAAAGGAAGTGGAAAGATAAAATCTATTACCATATAAAACGTTAGCCAAATATTTCAAATAAAATTTGAGGGGGAAATTAAACATTTGAGCGGGAAAATGAAAGTAATTTTATGTTTTGAAAAGTAATTTTATGTATTTTTTCAAAACTTTTTTCTTAACTGTATTATATAATAATAAATTTCTTTTCTAAACTTTCTAAAATACTTTTCTTTCTTTCCTTTCTTTTCTTTAAAAACTTAACCTAAGCCTCGTTCTTAGGGATATCACTTCCCATACTTTTAACTTGCTTCTCAAACAATCAAGACATATTAGAACGTTCAAATACTTAATCTCAATCAAAATAACTTAGTCTCAAAAAATGCAATAGCTAAAACATGAAATGAGTTCAAAAACTGTTTACGGAAGCATAAAGCAAATAACATTATTTAGACCACCCTCGCCTCTTGTGTCCGTCGCTAGCTACTTAACTTGAAAATGATAATTGTGAGGGGTGATCAAAACAACTAGGTCACCAGAAGACCATACTATGCAATTATTCAAAATAATTAACAGATACCATGATATTAGCATGCAACATGAATAAATTGATCATAGTGCCCTCACAGGCGCTGCCCCTCACAGGCAGGGTTATAAATAACTTTACCTCTCAAGGCGCTACCCATCACAGGCAAGATTATAAAAGCTTTGCTCCTCACAGGCGCTGCCCATTACAGGCCACTCACAGGCGAGAATACTCATACAATATACAACAACCATAATACCACGATAATTATTAAGAATAAAGTTGTTGTTATGTGATATTTACAAAAATAATAACATGTAGTTACGAAGTAAAATGTGAGAATTTTGTATTGGACTTTGGATAATTAAGTGTTTACAGGATTTTGGTTTTCACATGAACCGAGTTGATTTTACATGAGCGTACTGAATGTTCGAAAAAGGATCCTCGTACAAGAATAAATTCTACTATTTATAGTAACTTTTGTTGGCTCGTCCTTCGAGGTTGGTATGATCGCATTTAATGAAAAGTAGCTTTAAGAAGCAGTCTGTCGGTCAACGGGCATACAGTAATGATTGCAATGTGACGCGTGGTCCAACTGTGTAGGCGATTTATCACTAGCTTTGGAGTTTGGTAACTTTTGATTTCGGTTTTACACAAAGGATCTCTGTTCTTGAGAAGTCAGTCGTCATCACATGAGCGAAGTCGGTTTTTTACTTGACTTTTATCGAGTTACACTAAGTTAGGCGCATGGACTGGTTTAAGTAATAATCTTCGTTTTGAAAGGATCCAAATATCGATTTCTGTATCTATAAATAGGCCTTCTCAGGCTCGTAATTTTTCACATCTCAAGGTTGAGGAACAGGTAACTGTGGCTTTCCTCTCTGTTCTAATATACACATTCGTCCTTTCGCTCCCTTCT
>BKCP01007604.1:0-10115 GCA_008636005.1 Striga asiatica
GATACGTTTAGAGGGAAGACACTTGGATTCCTCTAGCGAGTAACCTCAAGTCGTTGAAGTTACAACCGGGAACCGATTCCCTCATCCAGCATCAATAGTGAAGGAGTTCAAGACATTCGGTAAATATTTTACTAGTATTTACTTTATAGTAAAAAAATCAAAATTTGTATATGATGCATGTTTTAAAGATGACGATCAGTTAATTCGCAATTAGTATGTACGGGTGTTGTATTTATACGATAAATACTTACTTTAAAAATTTTAAATTCCGCTGCGTACAGCCCGTACGGTACTATCGAACCCAACATTAGGTGTCCAATGGTTGGACACGCTAGGGCCCATAGTTACCGATTTCAAAACGGGAACGATGGAGTTGAAAAGGGCCAAGAAGAGGATCAAGCTATGTACTAGCGACGAAGGAACCGAGCCGGTCGAATTGAAGAGTATTCAATTCATTCTCCTTCAGGACAAGGTCAAACTCAAAGGGGGATGGAATGATGAGGATGTGGTCATCGACCCATCCGAGCCCGAGGATGAGTCGCGCGAAAGCCGTGAAAAGAAGCGCGCGAAGGCCCGGGATGAGTACCGAGACCATGCAAAGAGGGCCCGGAGAGGCTACGCGATGGGAGATGCGCTCACAGTCGCGTATTGGGCCGATGATGAGAGCGAGAAGATTGAGCCCGGGAAAGTGGGCGAGTGGTGCAAGGCATGCGCGAGAGATCGTCGCAAGCAACGCACGATGGCTAAGGCAAATGATGCACGAGAGGAGGATGTAAGGTGGCTAGCGTGCACATGGGACGGAGCGATAGAGGAAAGGGTCGACGAGGCGAGCGAGCGCAGCTCACTCGCGGGTCGCAGGGACGCGCTCAGGGTGATGAGCGAGCGAGAGGAGGTTGGCGTGCGGCACTCGCCGGCTGAGAAACCGCGTGACTTGGGGCGCAAGACAGGTAACGCGTGCGACGCGTGGGACACGGGAAAAGGCCGTGACCTCGAAGGACAAGGACTAGCCATGACGGCTAGGGTTGAGGCGCACGAGGGCGCGCGATTCTTCTAGAAGGCCTTGGGCCGATTTTCCCTAGTAACTTAGGAATCATAGTTTGGTTTGGATATGGAATAAAAGGCATGTGCCTAAGCAGTTTAGGTAGTTTATATTTACTAGGTATTTACTTTTCTTAAGACTTTATTTGTTTACTTGCATTAGGAGTTCTTCTTAGACTAGGATTAGATCTAATTGGTATCTATAAATACCACCCATATGTCATTCGAAATTTATGATGGAAGAGTAATAGAAAATCATTCGTGAGAACAAAACCGTGTGTTTAGAATTCGTGAGAGTTTTATCATACAAATCGAGTTGGCAAGGCTAAGACCCGAACCATCTCAAAATCGTGAGAAGATTAGGCTAATAACCGAGTCGTCCATACCTATCGTCGAAGGATAAGCCGTGGCAAAGCTTAGTTCGAGACAAAAGAGTTGGGAAAACACACGATCCTTCATCACCGCATCCGCGCGCAACGCGTACGGACACCCGGGCGGGTGCGACAACGCGCGAGAGACAGCTGGCGGGCGCAGGAGGCGCGACGTGCAAGGGCTGGCAAGCATGAGTCCTCGAAGGACTAGGAGTATCGCATCGCCTAAGGATAAACAACGCGACTTGGGGCGCAAGGCAGAAGACGCTTGGGACGCGTGGGGGCGTGATGAAGCCCATGACCTCGGAGGACAAGGACTAGCCGTCGCGGCTAGGGTTTGGGCAAGGCGTGCAGCGCAAGACGCATGAAGCTTCTAGATGGCCAAGGGCCGATTTTATTAGCATGATTAGGAATATTAGTATGATTAGGATTTGGAATAAAAGGCATGTGCCTAATAGTATCTTAGTAGTTTTGGTAAGTCTTTATTCATTAGATATTTAGTTTCCTTAGGACTTTATTTATTTCCATGCATTAGGAGTTCTTCTTAGACTAGGAATAGACTTAGTTTGGCATCTATAAATATGCCCCATTGTCACTCGAAAATATCATGTCTTGAATTAATGAAAAAGTCGAACCTTGTGTTCAATTTCTTGTGTTACATTTCTTTTGAAATTTAGTGCAAAACCCTTGTTACGAGAAGGGCGTTCCACCGCATAGCTCGAACAAGACGAGTTTGGCAAGGATTCACATCCGAGTTGTCTCACCTATCGCGAGAAGATAAGGAGATTAACCTCCGAGTCGTCCGCAACCCTCGCCGAAGATCGAGTTCATGCAACGTCCGAGGCAAGGTCACGAGTCGGGAACACGCGATCCTTCATCAGCGCGGCTTGGCGCGCGGTGTTGCTGGGTACGGCCTTGGGCTGAAAATGCCACAACTCTTGGGCTGAAAGCAACACTTCTTAAGGCTGAATGATGGCTCACACTAGGGCCAAAATACATAGAAAAACTCCATGCATAAATGCAAGGACTTAGGCACGACATTAAAGTGGGCGCGCGGACTAGGGCGCTGCCCTTGGCTTGGGCTCGCCATTACTTGGACCGAGACTAACTCTTGGCCATGGTTGGACTTAAAAGCCACAAAAACATTTAGGAAAAATATCCATAGGTGCTCGGCCATAACTTGGGCACTCGCACTCAGTGGGGCGCGCGGCCTAAGGGCGCGGGGACTTGAACCCTTGCACGAGCTCGGTGCGGGGTTCCTCTCGACCGAGTGACTTGGTCTAGGGCTCGATAATAATCGACTCATACTTAGAAAAATTCTAAGTAAGGCTTACAAGCAACTTGGGCTTGAACAAGACTCGGGACTACTAGGTCTCGAGACTTGACTAGGCGCGAACTAGGCGTGGGGCTCATGACCGAACGACTCGATTCCGGAAACGGCTTGACTTGGACGATTTATCGAAACATACTCGGTTCCGATTGTTCGTCAACTTGAATAATTAATCCCGACTGAGTAAAATCCATTGCTAAAAATAAATGGGTCGGAATTAATAACTGAAATTGAATAGCTGAATAACTGGGCTCGAAACTCGAAACGAGCGATATTAATAAAAGGAAAAATAGTTCAAACTCGGAACTAAAAATGTCACTTTTATTAATACAGAACTGGGCTATTACAGAAGCATTGTAAGAGAATCATTTGACAGACTTAATAAATGAGAAAGCCATCCTGAAGCAGCGGCATGTCGAGGCGTTTCAATTCCATCGGGAAGTCGTGGCGAGTATGACTCATCAACTGGAAGCAGAAAAGTCTCGAGTGAAATATTTGACCGAGATCGACAACAAGGCATTTGATGAAAGGCGGGCTCTTGGTCTTAAATAAGGGAAAAATATCGACTCCTAAAGGGTATGGAGATCGGCAAGCATGAGGGTTGCCAGGTTGGTAAGGTCGAGCAAGCCAAAAAAATGGACGAACTGCTAGAGATGAATCAAGTGGCCAATATCTGAGAAGTGTTGAAGATGCTGGATATAGGCGAATCCTTGGACTTTGTCAAGGAGGTCTACATCCAGAAGGAGAATCACTTAGACCTGACATCTGATGAAGAGAGTGAAGAAGATCCATATGTAGAGATCATCCATAAAAAAATGGGTGGAGCTTCAGCTCAAGCGAAATCACCAGCATCCTTTTGCTTGAAGAATTCTAAGGTCTCTCATAAACTTAGCCTTTTAAATTCTTGAGGATGTAGGACTTCATGGATCCGGTATAGGACTTCCCACTTGGGTTTTAAGGGTCCCAAATTAGGGTCGATAACTTGTTTGAGGACAAGATCGCCTTCTCGTAATATTTTGGGCTTTACTTTTGGTTATAATACCTTTCACATTGATGTTTATATGCAACATTTTTTAAGTCAGTCGATCGTCTGAGTTCATCAGCTAAGTCGAGATCAGCACGGAGATTAAAATCATTGCTGGCTTCATCATCATATTGTAGTCAATAAGTAAGGAATTCCAATTCCACATGAACCATAGCTTCAGTTCCATATGCGAGAGAAAAAAGGAGTTTTGCCAGCTGCCGATCGAGATGTGGTCTAATTAGACCACAAAATTTTAGGGAGTTCATCGGGCCATGAGCCTTTGGCCCCTTCTAAGTGGGTTTTCGGGCCTCTTTTGATAATTTTGTTGATGGTTTCAACTTTTCCATTAGATTAAGGATGATAAAGGGAAGCATTATGATTGTTTATGTGAAGTTCCTCGCAGAATGATCGGAAGCGTCGACTATCAAATTGTCTTCCATTTTCTGTTACGATCGAGTAGGGAACTCCGAATCGATCGATGCTTTTCCAAACAAAGTCGATCATTCTCTGATTGGTGATGGTGGCTAGGGGTTCAGCCTCGACCCATTTCATGAAATAATTGAAAGCTATGACCGCATATTTGACTCCGTCTTTAGCGATCGGTAGGGGACCTATATGGTCGATCCCCCACTTAGCGAATAACCAAGGGCTAAATACTAAAGTGAGTGATTGGTTTGGCTATTTGTGTTGAGCAAAGAATTGAAAGCGATCGCATTTCCAAACTAATTCAAGAGCATCTCTTTTGAGGGTTGGCCAATAGTATCCTTGTCGTAGTATTTTGTAGACCAAGGCCTGGTCGCCTGAGTGGTTACCACGAATCTCTTAATGACCTCTTGAAAGATCTTGAGAACTTTTTCTTTGGTCACGCACTTCGAAAGAGGCTTAGAATATCCACGTTTATAGAGAACCTCATCTACAATGGTAAATCGATCTGCTTGGTTTCTAAGGGCTTGAACAACAATCTTTTAGACATCTTTTAGAGATATTCTTGAATAAAGGTTGTCCAATCATCCCTTGTTTTGCTTTGGGTAATATCTTTAAAATAATTAATCTTATTACTTAAGAATGTAAATTATAATTTATTAAGGAAATTAGTTTAATAAATTAATTTACTAAGACAGATGAGATATTTATGTAAGTTAATTTCTTAAAATATAGATTTCGAGGAGTCGAGCCCTCGAGCAGTCCAATAAAGCTTTCAACATATCATCATATGCATTTAAGGTGGGGTTTTCTATACTAGGTCTTAATCTTAATAATCACATGATATTATGGTTGAGGTATGTATGTGAGTATTTTGCCTGTGATAGACAATGCCTGAGAGGGGCATCAGTTAGATCTCTCGTTGTCGAGTGGGAAGCATCCCATGTATCCGACGGTAAAGAGTCTGTACATAGTCGTTCGTTAACAAGTGGGCAACATCCTATGTATCCGACGGATGAGTGCGGTTGAGACAGTTGAGACCAATTTATTCATGTTCATTCTAATATTATGGTATTTGTTATTATATTGAATAATCGCATAGATATTTTCCTACAGTGAGCTAGTGTTTCGCTCACCCCCACTATTTCTCACCTTTTAGGTTGAGCAGTTGGCGGCAAAAAGGGAAGGGCGAGGGTGGCTAATCTATGCTTTCGTAGACATTATTCAAACTCGTTGTTTATTTTCTGTTTATCTCATGAATTAAGATTGAGACTATGTTGTAAAGTTTGAGACTTTAAACTATTTGAAAATTTTATTATGTCTCGATCAATTAGAAAGTAAAGATAGAAGTTTGGGAAGTGAAATTCCATAAGAACTTAAGTGACCGGCTTAAGTTCAATTTTAAAAATGTATTTGAAAAAGTTAAATTATTTTTGAAATTAGAGTTTTCTAAAAATAAGTAAGCGGGTGCTACAGTTTTTATACAATCTTTTTATTTAAGGAGGTGGTGTCTTCCATTTAGTTTAGTTACAAAATAAATTTTTTCCAAGAAATATTTTTTTTTCAATATATTTGTCATTGTTTTGTGGCACTTACTGTCGCAAAATAGAAAATTTCCAAAAGTAACTTAAAAAAATTATTATGCGAGAGTTCTGCATTTATTATGCGATTATTGTTCATCTAATAGTTACAGGTTGTTTCACATAATAAGAATCGTTTAAAATAAACTGGTCTACGACTACCCAACAACAAACCTACAATTGATTGAAATTTTTACCGAACTTGTGCATATTCATTCTCATAATTTATCGTAATGTTTTCGCACTTGCTCATATTCGTCGTCTAATTTTCGCATAATGTATTCATATTTGCTCATAAGCGACGCTTAATTGTCGCTAGACATGGCCAAAACCCAGGCCACCGGGCTCAAAAACACTGAACCGGACCCGACATGGACCTATACTCGTGTTGGGTCCGTCATATTTAAAAACATAACAATAGAAAAAAAATTAAGAAAAAATAGAAAAAGCGGGCCATCGACCCGACTCGGCCCATGCCCGCCGGGCCGGGTAATGAAACGTCTGACCCTGGAAAGGCCTGTCGATAATCCGGTCCGATCCCGGACCCGTGGTCAACGGGTTTGATCGGACCGAGTCCGGGCTGGGTCCGTGCCTGTCGACAGGTCGGGCGGCAGGGACGGATTTATGTGTGGCCTGGGCTGGGCTCAAGCCCAGGCCTTATTTTTTTTTTTTTTTAAACAACTATTATAAGTTTGAGAAAAAATATATATATTGTATTTTTAGCCCAGCCTAATAAACCAACCTACTAATCCATTAAAACAATTCACTTATTGATTTTAAGTTCACATACTACAAACACCATTTTAATAAAATATTATATATTTTTATACTGTTTTCACTAGGCACAAACCTATAAAATATCACTATACACCAAACTTCAATCAAATAAATTAGTCACGACCACGCCTCTCCCTTTAACACCAAATAATGAATTTAGAGGAAAAAAAAAAGCTATTCAACAAGAAAGAGACTACTTTTAGATGATTTAATTTCTTCTTAAATAGTAAGTTATATTTTTAAATTCTCTATTAGATATTTGTTTCATCTGTCTAATTGTTTTTATCTATCTTCTCATTTTAGATGAGTTATTTGGGTTTTAATAGTAACTTCTAAGATCATTTAGTTGCAATTTTCATTTTGTTGATTGTGTATGAAGTAGTAATTGTGTGTTTGTGTGTGTTAAATCACTTATCCTCTAGTGTGGTTGTTGTATATCATATTTGAATTTAAATTTGTGACATGTAGCCATTTTAGTTTGCTAATAACTATAGGATATCATTTATTTGTATTGTGAAATCTTTAGAAATTCACATGAGGCACCAACATTCGGCTAAGAAAGGAAACACTCCATCGATATCATCGTTCGTTAGAAAACGAGATCGACGAGATCAACGTCAAACAAGTGAAAACACGTAAAATACGGTACAAAATGAGCATAATTAATTTTCTTTGTAAAAGCTCGCGAGCACAACTTCAATGAATATTTGAACAAAAAAATATTATGTGATTTTTATTGAAATGAGTTTTTAAAATTCTAGCCCAATCTACTATTAATTTCTAGATCCGTCCATGCCTGGCGGCCCTTGGCCATGTCTAATTGTCGCATAATTTATCACAAAATTTGTTCGCTCTTAGTTGTATAAAAAAATATTAACTAATATATGGGTGGTTTGAAAAACTTAATATATTTAAATAGTGGGTGAAAAAAAATTATTTAAAAAAAAAAATCCGTAAAATTATTTACACGAGTATGGACAGAATATTATATTACACCCGTCAAATGGGCCGTTCGAGGGTGTGTAACTTTGCACGAGATACTATTATGTGATGGTGAGGATTTATTGGTGTATATGTAACTTCGCTAAAAATGTCAAATGACAGATAGATTGATAGTAAGATACGCGTCGGTGCAAGCTATACCTAATCCACAAAAAANTTAATTCCATCTCCTCGAAACTCTTGTTACGTATATTGAAGATATTTTGCATGTAGCCGGCATTCCGGATTTCAAAGCTATAACACCGATTAGTTAGTTGTATTGAATATTAAAAAGGAAAACTAGTTATTGTTTTGTCCACCAGACATAATAATTATGGTAGTGTTGTAGCTCAAATGATGGATGTTGATTATTTTTTTCGGATCTGGTAAAGGGATGGTTAGATACAAATTTATCCAAAAAAATTAAATTATTTTTAATTAATAATTTTTCTTTAACTTAACATCGTTATCCTTAATATTATCAATGTAATTAAATAATATTACTCGATTATTATTACACATTACATCAACCTTAATTTACTATTCATCTACTCACATAGTTTTAACTAACCATCATTTCACATCATTTATCTCCTATTTTTACATCAAATCAACTTTAATTATTTTATTTTAAATATTATTTTAATATAAACTAAAAATCTAACTAACAACTAACCATACTATTTTTTTAAAATTAACCATATCAAATAAAAAAAATCTCACTACAATAGTAGTTTCAAAATACAATAATAATAAATTAGGGGGTGATTGGATATGAATTCAACTAGTAAAAAATTGCTTATTTTTTAACTATATTAAGTTTGAAAAATGTGGTTAGGTTAGTTGTTAGTGGATATATTAAAATTATATTTAAAATAAAATAATTAAAGTTGATTTGATTTAAAAATAAGAGAAAATGATTGGAAGTGATAGTTAGTTAAAATTATGTGAGTAGATGAATAGTGAATAAAAGTTGATGTGATGCATAAGAATGATTGGTTGATATTATTTAATTATAATGATAATATTGAAGATAGTGAAGTTGAGTTAAAGTTGAGTTAAATTTGAGTTTTGATTGGTTTTTTTACTGTACAATTTGTATACAATCGGCCCCTTAATAATCTGAAATTTAGTTAAGTAAGAACGACAAATTTAGTTCTACAGGTGCACAAATTGAGTTTCCTATCGTGGGATCACACATTTAGACATATATATACATTCATTATGTGTTGATCCAAATATAAAAAAAATTGATATGTGTTGTGTACACATATATATACATACTTGGAGTGTAAAACAATCTCTATCCAGTCCACCTGCACATTTCTTGTTTTTCCTCAACTTTGTTCCGTTCGATTCTGAAGAATGATTCACAAATTAACCTTGCGTGTAAATTGTTTGGTTTTCAATCGACGATACATATTTCCATAAATCACATAAAAACGCCGGTCTTATGTTTTTTGTCGAATTTCAATTGTTTTCTCAAATACCAAACAAATTATTGGATTTTTATTGTATCTTTTATTTGGATTTCAAAAAATAATACAAATGGAAGTTTATCTAATAAATTTGAAATGCACGTGTAGAATTGAAAGTTGTTCTAATTTTGATTGCAATTTTTATTTATTCGAATTCGTGTACAATTGAGATTATGGTTTTAAAGATTAATCATGTTTTATTGTTGATTTTATTTTAATTATATAAAATGTTTATTTTATCATTCTGTTAAAAAAAAATGATTCACATTGCATGCCTCCTATTCAACAAAAACTGCTATATATCTTAAATACATATTAATAATGGTTTACCGTAAATAATATTTTTTTACTCACGATTGTATCTTGCAACTTAAAATATATTTTGACAAATACATACATATATTTACCAAATTATGTTACTAAATGCACCGGTAGAGTTACCAAATGCAAGCCAACGCCGTGTAAAAAAAAAATAAAAATTGGATTGTATTATATGAAACTGAGATTTTTATAAGATGAAAATAATAGTATTGTATGATATGAAAATCAAGATTTTTAAATAATGTTAATATTAATTGTATTTAATTGGAGACTATTATAGTACAATAAATTACACTTTAACTTAGAGTCCGAAAATTTACATAATCCTTCATTTGAGAATGATTAGATGCTTGCCAATTTTGAGATATGAATTGCCGATTTTTAGGACATAGAAATTTGAATGGCTGATTTTAAAATTTGAATTTTAAAAAACCATGAAATCAGACAACATTAAATGCTATCCAATTTATAAAAAAAAAGAACAAATTTTAATAAAACTTTTCGAAAAAAGAATGTAATTAATATTTCTGGATTTTTTTTGATACTTTCAGTAAATTGTTATTTATATTATATATATATATATTGTTGTTTCATTTTAATATTATATATATATATATATTAGATGAATTCTAATAATCAAACAAAAATGAAACAAAATAATCATATTGCCACGAAAAAAAACATAGCCGATGCCATTTCAATTCACAACCCCCAAAAAAACAAAAAAGAAAAAAATAAAAATAAAAACCAAAAAAAAAAAAAACTTACAAAATTTCCCTAACTTTTTTCCCC
>BKCP01007604.1:17316-60335 GCA_008636005.1 Striga asiatica
TCAACACGACCTAAGTGTTGGTTCGGTAAAGAACGTCTGCTCATGTACACATTCAAATATTTAGCGAAGTGAATCCTAACGCAACAGAATCTATTGTTAGGATTGAGGACTTGCGTTTCAAAAATTTGTCGACTCTAAGACATTTACACAGCTTACGATTTTGAGATGCGTCCTCTTACCCATGTCCTTGTCGTGCACTTGTTTTGTCGATTCGTCGGCCACTGCTTCTTGGTCACCGAGGAACGTCAAGCATCACCGAAGAATCGTCGAGCGAGCCGATCGCAGCGCATGAAGCCTCGCTAGTCATCGGGTTGTGCACGCTTTCTCCACATAGCTTCACTGCGTGCTACACAGCGTCGTCGGGGTGTTGCGCTATGTGCTCGCGTCGCCCCGTGCGTTGCGCGGGAAGATAGCGCGACATCTAGGTCATCTGTGGGTCGCACTCATCGTCTGCGATTGTAACCGGTTGCCGCCACGTCGGTTTTGCCTGGTGCCGTTGGTGCTGCCGTCGTGTGCGGTGGTCGTTGTTGTGACCATTTTTGTTACATTTTTTATTGTTATTTTGTTCCTCTTTTTTTCCTGTTTTAGGTCTTTTAGTTGGTTTTTAGTTCGTTTTGTAGTTTAATGTGTGTTTTGCTCTATTTTGGCTTTTTAGTATTTTTCGTGTATTTTGTCGGTTTTCTACATTTTTCTTCTTGTTTTTAGTGTGCAGGTCGGAACCCCGTGAGAAATGAATTTAGCCCAAAAATTGACCCGGTATATATGGTTGAGTAAAATGGTTTGTTCGCTACACATAAGAAAAACCATAACTCGATTTTGAGATCGGACGAATCCGAACGGGGCCGAAATGTAAAGTCCAGCAAGCTGCCGACCCTTTGAAGGTTTGAAAACTCTAGAGGATTGTATTATGGGCAAAAGTTGGAAATGCAAGCATTACTGAATAGAGGGGTTCGTTAGAGAAGCATAGGAAAAAACAGAACTCAATTCCGAGTTCGGACGAGCGCAAACGAGCCCGAAACGCAAAGTCGCGCAGTCGAGCCAGTAGCCCCGCACACCGCGGCGCGGCACTGCCTCCCTCCGCGGCGCGGCACTGCCTCCCTCCGCGGCGTGGCATAGCCCCACGCCGTGCCGCACACCTCCTCTACACCGCGGGAAGCTCCACGCCGTGCCCAACAGGCCCTTCACGCCACGTCAAACAGCCCCTCCGCGCCGTGACCTGATGCTTTCCACCTGGTTTTTGCCAGATTTTTCTCCTACTTTTCCACTCTTTGAGCTAATCATACATTGTGGAGCATTTGAGGCATGATTTAAGGATTAGTGGAGCAAGAAAACCAGGCACTAAAGCATGAATTTAAGGAAGTGATTGTCTATAAATTCCATAATTCCTCACCTTCTTAAGGGACATCCGACAGAGGAATTTTACTCCTTCTGTTTCTCCTCTCCCCCTCATATTCTCTATCATCTTCTTCTTTTATTTTTCTTCATCTTTCTTTTTCTATTTTTCTTCTTTTTCTTGTTCTTATAAATTAAGGAGGAAGCTTTGTAATTCAATTCGACATTTGGAATGATTGTAAGTTATTCTCTCTTTGTTAATTCATGAAAATGATTAATATGGGAGAAATATATTGTTGTGTTGAAATTGCTATGAGTAGCTAATCCTCTAGCTAGGTTTAGGGGATAATCATTTTGGTTCGTTCTCGTTTATGTGTATGTCGATTGCTCAATCTTTTTACGAGTTTTATTAATCTTAGGGTTAGATGCTTGATCACCATCTTAATCTAGATAATCGATTTCAAAACCAAGAGGGTAGAAGTCGGTGGAACTTGGCTTGTTTAGAGTAGACATGTTCGGAGACGTATTGTCTATGTGTTAATTGTTTCGTTAATTTGCTCGTTTATGTTTATCCGCATGTTACGAAGAGTTATTGAGGTTAAACTGCTAAATGAGTTAATTAGACGAGCCTTTTGATCGAGTTGTTGATTGCCCGTTAAATGTGTGTAGAACCAGAAGAGATTGTCCCCGATACCCTAGGCCGTTTATATCTTTTTGTATTTTTTTATAAGTTGCGACATTTGAATTGCTTTATTTAAGAATCATCAGCTGAGAATCAAAATCAACAAATTGAATTAGAGTGTGTAGGATTTTTTTTTTTTTGGTGTTTTGGACAACTAACTAGCAAACGAAGCTCCGAACCGTCTTCCTTTGAGAGACGACCCGAGTCCGGATAACTTGGTTACCAAATTATCCCACCACAAAATACTGCACAACAAAATGGCGCCGTTGCCAGGGAAGGCGAGTAGGATGCCTAGTTCGCTATTTTAGTTGTCCATTGTTTCCGTGTTTCTCTTACTTTTGTGATATTTGCTTAATTTTAGTGTTTCTCTCCATTTTCTTATTTTCCATTATTCTTGTTTTTTGGAAATTTCATAAAAAAAACAATAACAAAAATAATAAAATAAGCTAAAAAAAATATTTCTTGGTCTCGTGTGCCTTGGTTGTTTTTCTTTTCTTGTGCGAAGTGTTTCCCTTGAGTTTTTTGTGTTTTTGTTCTTTCTTTTGTGCATATTTGTTTTTCTCTTTATTTTTGTTTTTGTCTTTTTTCCTCTGTTTTTTTGTGGCTACGTGTGGTTGTTCTGTTTTGGTGTGCAGGTATTATGAACTACAACCGTGTGTTTCCCTATTCGCACACTCAACCTTGCATTAGAATTATTATAAAAATGGATCATATATTATAAGAATTATTAGCCTTAAAAATTATTAACATTAGGTTTCTCGTGTATACTTCCATTTCTGAGTTTCTATATATATCCTTGGTTTTTCGTTGGAAAAAAAAATGTTAGCCAAATAATTTTAGTTAGCAATTCAAAATTCAAATAATTAAGAAGTAAGAAAGGAATAGAAATTAAAAATTTTACCTAAAGAGAAGAAGTAAAACATACCTTAAGAGACATAGGAAGAGACCAAACTTACCTTGTGGAGAAGAGTAGCCTCAGTCAAATGCCCTGACATCCACCCATTTCTTGAGTTTTAATTCCAATTTGTACTAGGCCAATTAAGGTAAGTAAATCACCTTTATTTCATCATCATATTCCTAAATCGTTGCAAAAGTAACCCCCTTATATTCTTTTTTCTTTTAACTGAGAACCAACCACAAAAAAAGTCCACATTCATTCATCTTCTCCCTAAGCAAAAATCACTTCCAAAATGCCCAAGCTTTACATCATTTTCCCTCGGCAAAGTGGAAAATGAAGAACTCGTCCAGCAACCAAAGAGTATCGAGCACACTGGGCGACCGAGAGTAGGACTCTATACGCAGCTGAGGCAGTTTCCATCAGACCGAGAATGAAACGAGCCAATCAAGAGCCGAGCCTTGACCAGCGCTGCTTCCGAGCAACCCAAGGATCCGAACCTTTATTATAAAAATTTGTCCTGGAGAAAGGTATTAGCCTCGAGCAATTTTTCCTTTACTCCATGCCATAAGAATTGGTCTAAAATTCAGTGATTTAATAACTTAAAAATTGATTTATGCCTTAAATTTTTTTATTAAAAATTAGTAAAGAAAAAGAAAGAGAAAAATCGAGTAGATGTCTTGTTTTTGTTATGTTTTCTCGAGCCCTTTTTATAGGTTAGAATCATGTTTTTATAAGCCTTTTAAAACCCCAAAAATTTTCAGAGATACCCTGAGTCCGATCGTCGAAAACACCGTTAAAACCCACAACCGAGCTCAGACGACCCTCAGGACCCAAAAACTCCCAATGCAGGCGGCTTGCAAAGAACCGCGCTCGTAGAGACCCAACGTCCCAGCACGCTCGTGCATCCGCGCTCTCAGTAGCACAGCTTCCGCCTCAGTGCGCGCCTCACGTGCGACCCAAGTCGCCTGCAGACGACCCGCCTGACACCTCATACTACTGTGTGCACTTGCATGCTCGTTAGCATCCGCAGCGCACCTGCGTGCTTCCCAGGTGACCTCGTGCGCACTCCGGCGCCCTAGTGCCGTACACATGCGCGCCCAGCGCCGTAGACTTTCGTCTCCCAGGCAACACCCAGAACTAAGTCTCCGGGTGCAGGTCCGTGTAGCGTGCACCCAAACTAGACCTGTGTAGCCTAAGCCAGCTCGACGACAACACCATAGTCGATTTCAGCCCGTTTATTTTAAAAATTCAGTTTTTTTAGCCTTAATCGAGCTTTGAATTATTCTAACCGAGCCTAGAGAAATTAAATAAATTGATTAATTAATTAATTAATTAAGAATTTATGCTAATAAAATCATTAAGTAAAAATGTTATATTTATGATAGATAAATTCTATCATGTAGATTTCGGGGTGTTGAGCCCTCGAGAAGAACTCTGAGCATACTCTGAGGATAATCATCATTTTGTTTTGCATTTGAGGTAGGAAATCTATACTACGCTTTGAAGATAATAATTTTATGTAGTAGTTGTGACATGATATGTGAGCACTGCCTCCCTCTGGGGTGCAAGACCACCCTTCGAGGTATGATACCGTCCTTCAAGGAGTGCAACAGATATGAGACAGTCCTCCTGGGTGGTGTGACATTACCCATCTTTCCGTCGGGTTGTGCAGATATGAGAAAGTCCTCCCGGCAGGGTGGGCAGTCCCCATCTCCCCGCCGGGGTGTGCAGATGTGAGACAGAGCTTTCGGCGGGGTAGACAGTTCCCATATTTCCATCGGGGTGTACAGATATGAAACAGTCCTCCCGCCGGGGTGGGCCGTACCCATCTTTTCGCTGGGGTGGGCCGTACAGATATGATATCGCCCTCCGGGGTGTGAGACCAACTTTTGAGCTGTGAGCAGAAAAGAATTAGGCTTTCGGGCAAGTAATTAACGACATATTACTGGCTTTCGAGCTATAATGCCTTTAAGCAAGGAATTGACGGCAGATTACTAGCTTTCGAGCTATAATGCCTTCGGGCAAATATGGGATACGGTTTATTCATGTACATGTTATGATTATTATTACTATTGATATAGCCATATATAATGAACTGGATTATTACAAGTATGAGCTCAGCTAAAGTGAAAGAGGCTTAAGTAAGTTGTCATGAAAGAAGCTTGACGAGGATAAAGACAACCTCAAGATCAAGTTGACTTGCTAGTTCGAAGTCGACATAAGGCAACTTGAACAATAACCTAAGACCGAAGGACCATTTAAGTCTCGCAGGAGGACATTCAATGACTCGACCCATGGGCTATGGATTAAGTCAATGTCCACCACCAACGATGACCTAATTCACTTCAGAGCTCAAGGTAGACCACAAAGCGGGTCATCTCAAGAAGAACCGCGACCTAAGGCCATCAGATGAGAAGGAATCTTAAAAGTGACTAGGAGATGACTAAGAGATGATTAGGACATGGATAAGCATCAAATCAGAGTAATTGGGCAGGCTGCCCGAGGGCACCTGGGTAGAGCATTTCGGGCAGGTGTTTTCCTATAAAAGGGACTGAGGTATCAGCAAAGCCCAATTTTTTTTACATTTTTCATACATTATATGTTGTCCTTATTTACAGAGCCTCACCATCATCTTCTCATAACTGACTTAAGCATCGGAGGCACTTCGTCGAAATCCCTTTTGGCGTTGAGTTCTTGCTGGTCTACGCGTAGCGATTCAGGCAGATTGGAGCTCATCTCTACCGGTTCTATCCATATCTGGGTAGTGACTCATCATCTATTATTATCATGAATATATACGTAGTATGTGTCTGCACTGAGCTAGTATTTCGCTCACCCCTTATTATTTCCCCTTTCAAGTTGATCATGTTGGTCGGGACATGGGATAGTGGAGTGGTCACTAATAAATAAATTGTCGTTTATTGATTTTTAGACAATGGTTTTATGATTTGATATATTTGTCAAAATGGTTTATTTCATCACGTGTTTGAATACTTTGACCTTTAAAAACTTGAGATGAAAATTGATATGAGACATTATTTATAAATTGAGATTGTTTGAATTTGAGAGTTGGGAAGTGAGTTTCTACAAGTACTTTAATGAGAGGCTTAAGTTAAGTAGTTTCGTAAGTTTAGAAGAAGGGGTTTAGTCCTTAGAAGAGTTTTATGTGTTTTTAAAAAATTAAATTTTATTGTGAAAAAGTAGATTTCCAAAGTATAAGTAAAACGACTTTACACTCGACGACTGCCGATGAGAGCTCAAAGCACGCTAAGATCGGCCAGATGGAGGTCGACATGCCCGACACCTTGACAGCAGGTCAGGACGGGCTGACTGTCGCCTCCTACTTGATGGAAGTCTTGTTGGGTTTTGTGAGGAAAGTCATCAATATGCACATTCAAATCCATCAAAATAAATCCTAATGCAACAAAATCTACAATTAGGATCAGGGCTTACGGTTTTAAAAAATTATCGACTCTAAGACAACTTGCACAACCTACGGGGCTAGACGAACGGTTCTGAGACGCATCCTTGAGCCCATGTTCCTTGCTGCTCCTCGTCAAGTCTCCGAGTCGCGTCGTCGGGATCGCCGGTCGTCTGAGTCGGGATAGTCGAGAGGCGCCGTTGATGTGCGTCTTGCGTCGTTGCGTGTGCACTGGTTGCGGTCTGCGTCGTCCGCATGTGACTGCGTCGTGCGGTCGTACGTTGCAGCTGGCATCGTGCACTGCGATGAGTCTATGGACGTGCGTCGCGCTAGGTTGCGCCTAGGAATGTTTATGAGATCGTGAGTGCACAGGGATACGATGGTGTGCGTCGCAGCAGGTGTGCGCTAGGAACTGCGATGCGTAGCGATAGCGGTGCGGCGGTCGGTCTGACGGCTTCGGTTGACGCAGTGATCATCCTCTCCAAGTTTGGTGATGATTGAACGAGCCCCGAGGATAAATATTATTACCTCTACATCTTACGATCTTACGGGACCTTACTATCTTCTGTCCTATGACCTCTACACCTACTCCGAGTAGTCTTGATGGTGCGACTAAACGGAACTCGCAATCCTCACAATATAAGACTTACAAATTTTCTCTCATGAATGAGACCTTGATCGTGTGAGGATATATGTTGGGGAGGCTTGAGACTTGGTGTATTTAAGGGCGATAATAGGGACCCTAAGGAGGAACTAAATATGGGCTCTCAATTGTGAACACTACCAATAGGCCTGTCTCAATTTTGCATTCACACTTGAATAATCGAACATTCCATTAAAGTAATATTATTGCACTCCACATTTAGCTCCGAATTACAAATAATTCGTCTAACGAGCGTAATTGCTCGAATTATCTCCCCATGTTTAGGATCTAACGTCCGTTGAATAATTTAATTACTTACAATATAATTAATCAACTTCTATGTTCGAAACTAGTACCACTTAGTTTTTTATTATTATGTCGGAAACTAATCCTCTTGCAGTGCTTAACCTAATAACCCTTTCTGAGCTCATTTCTAGAATGTCATCAACTCAGCGGATCGGGACACAGTGACCGTAAACAATCTTAATACACATCATGTAAACAACATGACTTACCACCGATTTTGTCAACCTAACAGAATAGGTATCTCCCTTGGTAAATCAAATAAGTGTTGAATACATATGCCCGTTTAATATCATACGGATTAAGAGCAACAATTACTGAAGTCTAAATATTTACTTGGTTCGTATAAAACAATCTTCTCCTCCTGTAGGTCCATTCAATACGTCCGAGATGTACTAGTGTAATTCGTTAGTGAAAGATCAACTAACTCGAAAATCACACTACAACCTTCCACGACAATTATTTCAATTTCATATAGGCTGTGAATAAATATTTATATTTTACAAGACAAGGATAATATGATATTTCTTTTCGTCACATCGAACTATATTATCTACAATACTTCTTGATACAAGCCTAAACTATCTACAATGCTCATTGCTACGAGCCAAAACTACCTATAATGCTCCTTGACACGAGCATAAAATGTCTTCAAATGAGAGCTCTTTGACACGAGCATAAAATAACTACAAAATCAATATCTCCTTGAGACGAGAATAAAAGGTCTACAAGTCAGATATGAAGCTCATTTGACACACGCATAAAATATCTATAAAATCAAGATCTCCATGACAAGAGAATAAAATATCTATAAATCATAAGACTCCTTGATACGAGCATAAACTATCTGCAAATTTGAAGACTCATTGACATGAGTGTAAAAGGTTCACAATTCAAATTAAGAACTCCTTGATACGAGTATAAACTGTCTAAGAATCAAACCAAGTTGAAGGACTCCATGATACGAGTAAATATTATGTGCATGTCTAAACTAAATTCAAAATTTTGAGATTCATTCGCTACCAAGACAATTTGTCTGTGAATAGATCTCAAAGGACATTTGTAGACATCGAAATTTTAATATTTTATTAATTAATGTCTTTATTTATTTTGGACATAAATTCAAGATAAAGAATAATATAATTAATAAAGTAATTATTTCTTGCCCATCAAGTCAAATCCTAGGATAAGGAAAAATATTATATCAAATCGTGAACGACCAATCAAATTGATGTCTTTTTTTTTCCAAGATTCTCTCTCCTACACTTATAAATGTGACACTCCTAAAACCAAAATACACACCTCATAAATCAAAATGTCAAGTTCAAGAGCTCAATAACTTTAAGATTTGAAGATGTTCTTGAAAATCCAAGGTCATTCAAGTTGAAGATCGGCGTTCAATCTGGAACCAAGTTTCATAGCCTCTTAAGTACGATCAATGGAGAAGAAGGCCAAGAAGAAGAAAAAAAGGTGTCGGTTCATCTCCAATAAATAAAGAGGTGACATCCGCTCCTCTCAAATCAATCCAAGAATATCAATGACGTTCAAATGACATTCAAGCCGCATTTGTCGAGAAGTTCAACTAACAAAGCATTTGGTCTGAGGAAAAACTATCAGACCCTCGAGTCAACATTATTCAAGATAAAATCCACGGAAGATCGAAGAACCAAGTCCCCCAATAAGTTGTGTCCAATCAAATCGAGTCCAAACCATTAATTCGAGATCAAGTCATTCGACCCTTAAATTAATATTAGACAAATTCAAGCTCAATCATGAAAAAGATCCAATAGTCAAATCTAGCTTCGAAGATCCCAAGCTCTGATCCAATCGTGCGGTTGTGCTCGCAAAATCATTTGATCGAAATAAAATTAGGTTGTACAAAAATTGTATGTTTCTTCACAAATTTATTGTTACACAATATTTTATTACCGTTAAAATATGCAATTTCCATTGAAATTTTTATTTCCGCCCATATTTCAAGCGTTTGAAAACCTAATGTTAAAATCGCCAAAATCTAATGGAAATTTCAATGAGAAACTAATTCCAACAGAATGTTTCTGTTGAAACTTCAGTTGAAATTTATTTAAGAATTTCAATGAAATAATTTCATTGAAATATCGATTACAATTGCCATAGAAATTCCATAGATATATTCCCACTGCAATTTTCCATTTGAATTTGACAAAAAAAATTCTAGTAGACTGAACGCTTTACAACAAATTTGGTGGGTTTTGTTATAAATGAATAAAATTTGTAGTTACATTATAATAAGTACAACACTAGTTTAAATAAACTAACAAGTTTAAAAATCAAATGAAAACTTAATTATTCAATAAATTAAACTAAGAGGATTCGAGTAGTTGAGATGAGGGATTCTCTCCGTTGAGAGCTCTGACAGTTCACTCATCTCAGTTTCTCAGTCATTAATTCCGTCAGTTGGAGAAGGTAGCTCAATTGTTGTTGTTCTTTTGCCAGTATAGTTGGGGGTTTCTATTTGCGTTTCTAGGGTTCGGGCAATGGGGGACTCCGAGAGTATAGGGAGAAATGAAGAATTGGCTCATCGACTAAAAAGTGTATCTCTCTCCCAAAAGGAGGCAGCTGTTATCGATCTCAATCAAGAGGATATACATCGAAGTGCAGAGGAGTGCCAAAGGAGTCTATTTGGGAAGTTAGTGGGGGACAGGAAACCGAGTTGGATTAGAGTGAAAAGAAGGATATCCCAAATTTGGAGACTGCAACTGAATATGGAAGTGAAAGAACTCGGGCACAATTTCTTCCAATTCATCTTTCAGAATAAGGAGGACATGAAGAAAGTTGTTGGAGGAACAAACTGGAGCTTTGATAATTAATTTCTTATTCTCCAGGAATGGCAGGAAGGTATGTCAAGTAACCACCCAGGGTTCAATCAACTGTTGATTTGGGTGCAGGTCCTAAATGTACCTCTGAATTGGCTAAGTGCTAAGGTCGGGCTCAAGCTAGGTAAAGTCTTCAACAAGGTTAAAGATGTGATGCTGGTTAACTCAGGCAGCCATGAGGGTAGAATTATCAGATTGCATGTTGTGCTTGATTTGAATGAGGCACTCTCGAGGTGTGCCAACATTACACTAGGAACTAGGTGGTCAATGCCTGTTTCGACTACGAAAAATTAGTCAATCTTTGCCACTAGTGTGGATTGACTGGGCACTTGGATAGAGGATGCTCCAGGAGATTGGAAGATATTTGTAATAATAACTTGAAGAAAAAGGCAATTTGGTAAGTGGTTAAAGGCTGCATATGCCAGTCTTGGGTAGAGGTTAGCAATACCAGCTCCAAAAATTCTCCTAACTCTAATAATTTCTCTCAGGCTAAGGCAAAATCTTCTTTGAAGGCTTCAATTATGTCAAGTTTAGGCCTATCACTACAGCATTAGATCCTTCCACTACTACTGAGCAGCTTCATTCCATTCAGAAGCAGTTTATTGAGGAACTAAACCAACCTTATCATGAAGAGGATGTCAGGGCAATGGAGATGGAAATAAGAGCAGACATTAAAGTTCACAATCCTCTGGTAAAGCAGGAAGTTGTGACACCACCCAACATTAGAGGACAATGAAAAATCTGGAAAAAGAAAGAGGAATAAAGAGGGTAGATTACAAAGGAAAGTGAGAGTCCTTCACTTGAGGAGCCTGCCAAAAGGAACAAAAGGGTCAGGATGGATAGTGGCAAGCATATTGTGGAGGTGGAAGAACAAGGGACTGCACTAGTCTCTGGGAAAAATTTAAAGGTGGTAATGGAAAAGGTGGGGGTTGCCAGCCTCGAGTGGCACCAAAGTGATCAATGCTAGCTGCGATGTGGAACTATAGAGGGTTGGGTGGGCCCTCTACAGTTTTTCAAATCAGAGAGTCTTGTAGAACCCACCACCCGGTTTTTCTTTTCCTTTCTGAAACAAAAAAACCAAATTCTTTTGTTAAGTCAGTAAGTAAGAAATTGGCCTATGAGGATAGGTTTGCTATTGTGGATCGTAATGGGCTCCGTGGAGGTTTGGTGTTGCTGTGGATTCAAGATGTTATAGTTACCAAGGTGATTTGCAAAGACTTCTACATTGCGGAGTTTACGTTTAAGGATGAATTAAGTACTTGTGTAATTTTTGTCAATATGAGCTCTGATAAAACTTTAAGGGAAAATCAGAGAGATGTCTTGGAGATTGATAGAAGCCTTTGTGGGGGATAACTGATTTATCATTGGTGATTGGAATGACATCTACATACAGAAGGATAAAAAAGGCGGCAGAACTAGGGATTCAAGGAGCTGTTTGGGGTTTAACAATTTCATTTATAGATTGGAGATGGAAGAGGTGCTCATTGTAACGCCCTGTTCGTTTATTAGAAATTTCTGGATTTTATATAATTATTTATTTGCTTATAATTAATTAATTGCCTTGTCTTATTATTATTTGCTCGTCATTGATATTAAATGCTCGTTCTATCTGTCTTAATTATCTGCTTATTATTGAATTGCTATGTGACTTTATGTATGTGTATATTATGTGATTTAATTTGTTATTTATGTGTTAGAATTATTAGGATTTATTTGAATTAGAATTTATTATTTTGGCGATTTTCGGTTTAATCGTGTAAACCGAATTAGTATTTGTTTTGATTCGCTAGATCCGATTCGGCCCATTTTGGTGCTTCTAAATCCGAAGCTTGGAAGTTTAAGTTTCGAGCCAAGTTGGTTTATCTTTCAGCCCAATAATATTTCAGCCCCTTTATTTAAATTTCTTGACCCAATTATAAGTATTATTTTTCGCCCGAATTGAACAGAAGCCCTTGGCCCATAGAGTTGAATGTATGCGACCCTTTCTTTTCTTTTCCCATGAGATTTGGACCGAGTCTTCTTCTTCGTTGCCGTTCAAATATTTGTTGCCATTTTCCTGTGAAATTCTCCCCCACGTCTCTCAATCTCATCTCTCGTTTTAAAAATCGGATTGCTCGGTTTATCATATCTCTTCTCCCTCAAAACCACGCCTTCTTTCTTCGCTGAGAACTTGAGAGCAGGTCGGAAAGTAACTCGCCGGACTCGCCATTTTTCCAGCGAGAGCCCTTGTCCGACGACTTAGCAACAGAAAACCTCGGGCCTCGAATTTCACGATCGAAGCTGTAATCTCACTTCCCCTCCGTCACCATTTTCCCCTGTTCGCGAATCGAACGGCCCTTATCGCCGGCATCAACCACCGCCGAACCTCTTCCACGAGCAGCCTCACCAGCGTCCGATTCACCACGTCTTCGCCGCCGTGAGTAGTAGCAGTCCACCCGATTCCCGACGAGCAGCAGCTTTTCCGGCGAGAACGGTAGACCAGGCCCCAGACGTCGAAAAACATCCCCCTTTAGTCTCGACAACCCCGATTTCCGGCGAGACAACACCCCTTGGCTAGAACAGAACTCCGCGAATGAAGCAGGATGGACCGCACCTGGCCGAAAGTATCCATGTCCAGCGGCGACCGACTGTTTTTCTTTTCAGGCGGACGAAGGGTTCCACCATCCGACAGCCTCAAGAGACCGATTGAGGACAATTAGCCGTGGGCCGAGCCACCTTGGACAGCAGCCGTGAACCTAGACGAGCCCCTGTTCGTGTTCGTTCAGCCAACACGAGCCGCCTCGAGGTCCGCCGTTGCCGAGAGTTGCAGCAGATCTTCCCGCATCAACCTGTTGGCGAGCTCTCCGTGAACCCTTGGCCGGCATTTCGAGCGAGCAGCCACTGATTGTTGCTTGTTGTGATTTCGGTCCTCTCGTTCGATCATCCGCCTTCTTGCGCAGGTAGCCCTAAAGAGAGGTGAACCATTTCTTTTCCCTCTTTTAACTCTTGGAGTTATGTGGAACTGGACCCTTGTTGTGTTCTAAGTGAAGGTTCGGACCCTGGGATTTTGATATATATTTATATCTGTTTAAATTGTGAATTTTGGATATTGTGAAGTTATCTTGTTTAACTTGGAATATGAATGTGCTGAGTATGAGGAAAAGAGCAGGTTGAAATCATGTGATGAATTGATGCCCTTGCTGTGACTTTTGCTGAAGCTATTGATGTGAATTTGTTGCTGATTTTTGAAGTGTGTTTAGAACTTTATTATCTCAGTACAGTTAGCCTTAGCATGTGAATTTTGAGTTGGTGGAAAAAGATAAAAAAAAAAAAGGGGGCTTACACATGCGCGGTTATATGTTGAGAGATGTTGTGAACTATGTGCCTTCTTAATTGCTGAACTCTGTTGGGCTTTTGACATGGTGAAAGAAGAGTGTTTTTGGAACTTTAATTTTAGTTTATTTTTTTAAAAACCTTAGCATGGCTGGAAGAATTTAAGAAAGAAGGGAATAAAAGGTGATTGTGTTGAGTTTTTGGGTGTCATATATTGCTGTACTTTATTTTTAAAGTTATCATGATGAACGTTATTTATTATTGCTAAACCTTGTTTAATATTGCTGGAAGTACTCATTTTCTTTAGGTTGATCATATGCTTATGTACTATTATTCTGACTTTAGCCGTGCTTGTTACTTATATTATTTTTATGTTGTTCTATGTGCTATTTACAAGTCGGGTTCAATTTGTGTCCTTAATAGTTGGAGTCAGAAACTGCTTATTTGTTTTGATTGAGTTATATGTCCTTCCCTACTTTACGTGGTTTAGTTAATTGTTTTGCTTTTAAATCGAAACTATAACAATAAGACTTAATAATTTTTTGAGTAGCGAGATAATTATTGATGGGAATTATCTCGTTAACTTTTAGGTTTCTAAGGAGTCGAGCCCTCGAACCTATCGTGAGCATTTGCATATTTCTCCTTTCCGAATGCCAGGTGGGTGTTGATAAACTTCCCATGTATGTTAATTTCTATAAATGTTTGGCTTGATGATCTATGTATGCATGTGAACCGGTAGTCTATGAGGCCTAACTCTAGCCTTTAGAGAGCTTAATCCGTGATGTTTCATGTGCGGTTGCTCCCGTCCTTTTCGTGGGGATGGCTCCCGTCCTTTTCGTGGGGATGGCTCCCGTCTTTCGTGGGAACGGCTTGTTTCCTATCTTTTTTCGGGATTGATAGGTTAGGTGTGATCACATGAGCGTGGATATACCCGGCGGTCCTAGTGTGGACTTAAACTGTATTATGTGAAATTTCGAGTAGCGCCCGACATAGTCTATTGATAGGGCTCCCGGCTTGTTCGTGTTCGTGTTTTTTAACTTTTTTTTTTATTTTTTTTTTATTTTAATGTCATACAAGTTATTTTATTTATTATTTAATATCTATTCATATTTATATGTTATATTATATATGTATATACTATATATAATATATAAAATTATAAAATATTTGTGTTTTATTTAATATTTAATATATATTCATATTTATAGGGGACGGATCCAATAGGTCCACCTCTTAAAATGTGGACGTGAGACCCAAATCTCAACTGTTGAATCTGCCTTTTAAATCTACGGTCAGCATCAGATATATATATAATTATAAAATCACGATCTGAAAAATCACAAACCTTCAGCTCGCTCGCACACAAAATCGGAAATAATATCTCAGATTCCCTCCTCAATCACGATTATCTGCGAAATCTTTCTCAATCTCGATTCCTTATCAATTTGAAATTCGATTTCATCGTCTAATTAGGTTTGACTCTCGTTTTCTATTGATTCGATAAGCAAACTCAAGTGCTCGTAAAAAATATCCAGGGAAAAAAAGTCGATTTCATCATATTTATCTACAATGTTGACGGAAGCAGCTTCAATGGAGATCGAGGCAACTCCAGTTGCGACATTAATGGAAGAAGGTATACTGACTTTATTTTTTTCCAAATTGATTCATCAAAATTTAAATAAATAGGTGCTGATGAATTCACCATGAATGGGAATCGAGTTATTCCATTAGAATCAATCACGTAATGTTGAAAAAATTGTTCGTGCTTATCTGCAATTTTGATTTTTGTAGAATCTCTGTTTTCTGGCAAGAATATTTTATAATGTTGATGCAGTTGTTGAAATTATTCTGTGTCGATGCAGTTGTTGAAAAATTAGATCCCCATTCTGAAAAATTGTCTCATACCTGACAACACAAAAATAAGAAAAGAACAAGAAAATATAAATTGGAATTAATAAATGCAATAAAATGTGAAAAAATATATAAAATTTCTCAAGTATGAAAATTTACATTGTATCCTGATCTTCTTCATCCAATATCCAATCATATATTTCTTGATCTCTTGAACCTGCTTTTGATATGTTGTATTGTTTCAATGCAAGTTTCTCATTGTCTTTCAGATTCCTTTTCGACTTCTCCCGTTGCTTCACTTTCTCCTGTTCTTCTTTCTTCTCTTTCTCCATTTTTTCTTTCTGAATTCTTTCTTTCTCATCTTTCTCCACTTTCTCTCTCTGTCTCAGCTTCTCCTGCTCAACCCTCTCTCTCTCTCTCAATCTCTTTCTCTTTTTCAATTCTCTCCCTCTTTTTCTTTTTCTCTTTTTCATTTTCAAGCCTCATTCTCTCTCTCTCTCTCTCTCTCTTTCTCTTTTTCTTCTCCAACCTCTCTCTCTCAACCTCTTTTTCTTTTTGAACTCTTTCTCTCTCCTTCTCTTTCTCCTCCCTCAGCTTCTTCTTTTTCTCATTATCCACTCTATCTTTCTCACCTCTTTCTTTCTGCTCTGTCTCCTCCTCCCTCTCTCTGTTCTCTCTCTCCTCCTCCCTCTGTTTCTTTTCTCTCTCTTTCTCCTGTCTTTCTTTCTCCTGTTTTTCTTTCTACTCTCACTCTTTCTTCTCTCTCTCCTTCTCCTCCCTCTGTTTCTGTTCTATCTCTTTCTCCTCTCTCTGCTTATTTTCTCTCTCTCTCTCTCTCTATCTCTCTTCCTCTTTCTCCTGCTTCTCTTTGTGCTTCTCTTTTTCCTTTTCAATTCTCTCTCTCTCTTTCTCTTTTTCTTTTTCAAGTATCTCTCTCTTTCTGTTTCTGCTTCTGTTTCTCCAACAGAAAGAGAGAGAGTTTGGTTCTCCTCAATCTCTTTTTCTTCTTCAATTCTCTCTGTCTATTTCTCTTTCTCCTTCTCTTGTCTTTCTTTGTCCTTTCTCTCTTTCTTTTGTCTTTCTTCATCCTCTCTTTCTTTAATTCTCTTCTCCATCTCTTTCTTCACTTCCTCTCTCTCTCTAATCTCTGTCTCTTTATTTTTCACTGGCTCAACAGACGGTTGGGGGATAGAACCATCATCATCATCTCTGTTATCAGTTGAAAACTGCCTTGAAACATTTAGAATGTCCTCCCAACTTCTGTTACTCTCTTGGGACTAGGAGGACAACCCCAATCCCAATGAAAAACTGGGAACATCATCATCTTGTGTCTTTTTTTGTATGCAGCCCTCTTTCCAATGGCACGCTCAATCTTCTCAATAGCTGCAATTGTTTCTGGATCATTTCATAAAGCAGCTGTTTCTTCACTATCTTCAAAAGAGTCTGTCTTCTGAGAAGATTGAGGTACATCGGGACTGAAAGAAATAAGATTTTCTGTTGCTTGTTGTATCTTCTTATAATTTAAATCTTCAGACACTTCGTGGGGGGCATTTTCAAGCAAGGTTATAACATCCACCACATCAGTATCCAAGCACATAACCTTGCTAAGAAGCTTGGACTTATCACCCTGTTTATACATAAAATTAAACAGAGTGAACAATTATAAGAAAATATGGAGGAAAAATAAATTGAACATGCAGCTAAAAATAACTAACCTATCAACAATAAACAACTAACCTAGCAACATCAAACAACTAAACTAGCAGCTAAAGACAACTAACCTAGCAAGAAAAGACAACTAACCTAGCAAGAAAAGACAATTAATTTAGCAGTTACAGATAACTAACCTAGCAACAAGAAACAACTAACCTAGCAGCAAAAGACAACTAACCTAGCAGCTACAGATAACTAACCTAGCAACAAGAAACAACTAACCTAGCAGCAAAAGACAACTAACCTAGCAACAAAAGACAACTAACCTAGCAACAAGAAAGAAGTAACCTAGTAGAATCAGACAACTAACCTAGCAACTATAAACAACTAAACTAGCAGCGCCAGATAACTAACCTAGCAACAATAAACAATTAAACTAGCACCTACGGATAACTAACCTAGCAACAAGAAAGATGTAACCTAGCAGCTACAGATAACTAACCTAGCAGCAAAAGACAATTAACCTAGCAACAAAAGACAATTAACCTAGCAACAAAAGACAACTAACCTAGCAGCAATAAAGATATAACCTAGCAACAGCAAAAAACTAACTCAGCAACAAGATAGACCTAAAATCATTGCACTACAGACAATAAAAAATATACCAACCTAAACAAAATCATCAGACATTCCCTTTTGTTTTGATTTTAATGACTGTAATGACATTTCTTCTAAACGTTCATCAACAAAACCTCGGCCAAAACCACCAATTTTCGCCTCAACATTGGATCTCTTGCGCAACAGGTCACAGTTCCAACCAACAAAGGAGGGCAGACTCCTTGGAACCTCACGATTTACAAAAGCAAGCCGATCAACGTATAAAACTTGCATTTTGGAAAAAAAAATTATATATATATAAATATATAAAATAGAATATAAATTGTTTAAGAATAATATAAAAATACATTCTTACAACGAGAAAAAGAAGAGGCCCATTAAAAGCAGTTTTGTTGGTCTTTTCCCATTTCATTCTTTTTGTAATCAAACTTTGAAGAGTGTATTCAGACCAATTCAAGTCAGACACAGATGTTATGTCATTAATGGACTTGAAGAAAAGTGGGTTGACATAACCAGCAGATATTGATCCAATTACCAGAGCATCCACCAAAGCAGCAAAATGACAACAGAACATTTCACCACCATCACGACACTCTAACATTTCCTTGCTCACGATTTCAGCAGCGATTTTATCAGAAGATTGTGTAAACTTACTCCTCCAATTATCCAACAACTCACAACACTCAGTTTCCTCTTTAATTCAATAGTCTTATCCCCTCTAGGGAAGCCTAATACCTTCTCCACATCAACAGATTCAATGTGGATTTTGCTCTCACTACAACGCAATACAGAGCTAATTGGGTCAAAATTATCCAACACCCAGAAAGATAAATTGCTTGGAATCTCTTTAATGTTAAGATGCAACAAATATCCAAACCCCATTTTCTCTACAGCTCTTTTCTGATCATCATTTAATTGAGCAATGGACTCAACCAAAACTTTTGGAGAAGACCGTGATGAGAGCCTTGGGAAACGAATTTTAGCATCAGACTGCCGTTGACGAGCTTTACAGGATTGTGAGAAGAATCAGTCAGCAAAAGAATGTCATCATCCCTCTGAGGCTCCATTTGTTCAAATTAAACTGAGTTACAAAAAAAAAAAAAAATGTCAGATAGATATAACAAACCTTGCATCAACAGAATAGTAAACTTGCAACTAACCTAGCAACTACAGAGAACTAACCTAGAAACAAAACACAACTAACCTAGCAGCTACAGATAACTAACCTAGCAACAAAAGACAACTAACCTAGCAGCATCAGACAACTAACCTAGCAGCAAAAGACAGCTAACCTAGCACCATGAGACAACTAACCTAGCAACATCAGACAATTAACCTAGCACCATCAGACAACTAATCTAGCAATATCAAGCAATTAACCTAGCAACATCAGACTACTAACATAGCAGCATCAGACAACTAACCTAGCAGCTACAGGTAACTAACCTAGCAGCTTCAGGTAACTAACCTAGCAACAAAACTCAATTAACCTAGCAGCAAAAGATAACTAACGTAGCAACAAAACTCAACTAACCTAGCAACATCATACAACTAACCTAGCAGCATCAGACAACTAACACAAATCATAAAAAATAACCAAAACATATTACTTTAATCTATTAAATGAAAGAATGAAAAACCTAAAATCCAAAAAGTTATTACAAACAAAAACAACAGCAAAAATACTCATCGATTAAGACGAGAATCTGCGAGAATAGACTTCGAACGATAAAACAGAAACAGAAATTGAGATGAAAAGCAAAATCGAAATAGAAAATGGAAGAGAATGGAACAGAAACAAGGAGCAAGTGCGAAAATAGAGAGGGAAAGTAAAGTAGAGAGTTCTGAAGACGAACCGCCCGCGAAATATTAATTAATGTAATAAATTAATTCTGAACGTTAGATTAGATGAGTGGTGAACGGACCAGATCAGGTCTCACGTCCTCACTTTTAAAAAGGGGGCGCATCTGAACCATTCCCCACATTATATGGGGAATGGTTTAGATGCGTTCAAATATGGGGAATGGTTCAGATGCGCCCCCTTTTTAAAAGTGAGGACGTGAGACCCGATTTGGTCCGTTCACCACTCATCTAATCTAACGTTCAGAATTAATTTATCACATTAATTAATATTTCGCGGGCGGTTCATTTTCAGAACTCTCTACTTTACTTTCCCTCTCCATTTTCGCACTTGCTTCTTGTTTCTGTTCCATTCTTTTCCATTTTCGATTTCGATTTTGCTTTTCGTCTCAATTTCTGTTTCCGTTTTATCGTTCGGAGTCTATTCTCGCAGATTCTCGTCTTAATCGGTGAGTATTTTTGCTGTTGTTTTTGTTTGTAATAACTTTTTGGATTTTAGGTTTTTCATTCTTTCATTTAATAGATTAAAGTAATATATTTTGGTTATTTTTATGATCTGTGTTAGTTGTCTGATGTTGCTAGGTTAGTTGAGTTTTGTTGCTAGGTTAGTTATCTTTTGCTGCTGGGTTAGTTGTCTGATGGTGCTAGGTTAGTTGAGTTTTTTGCTAGGTTAGTTACCTGAAACTGTTAGGTTAGTTGTCTTGTGCTGCTAGGTTAGTTGTCTGATGGTGCTAGGTTAGTTGTCTAATGGTGCTAGGTTAGTTGTCTGATGTTGCTAGGTTAGTTGTTTGATGGTGCTAGGTTAGTTGTCTGATGTTGCTATGTTAGTTGTCTGATGGTGTTAGGTTAGTTGTCTTTTGCTGCTAGGTTAGTTGTCTGATGCTGTTAGGTTAGTTGTCTTTTGTTGCCATGTTAGTTATCTGTAGCTGCTAGGTTAGTTGTGTTTTGTTGCTAGGTTAGTTCTCTGTAATTACTAGGTTAGTTGCAAGTTTACTTTTCTGTTGATGCAAGGTTTGTTATATCTATTTGACATTTTTTTTTGTAACTCAGTTTAGTTTGAACAAATGGAGCCTCAGAGGGATGATGACATTCTTTTGCTGACTGATTCATCTCACAATCCTGTACGTGAAGCTCGTCAACGGCAGTCTGATGCTAAAATTCGTTTCCCAAGGCTCTCATCACGGTCTTCTCCAAAAGTTTTGGTTGAGTCCATTGCTCAATTAAATGATGATCAGAAAAGAGCTGTAGAGAAAATGGGGTTTGGATATTTGCTGCATCTTAACATTAAAGAGATTCCAAACAATTTATCTTTCTGGGTGTTGGATAGTTTTGACCCAATTAGCTCTGTATTGCGTTGTAGTGAGGGCAAAATCCACATTGAATCTGTTGATGTGGAGAAGGTATTAGGCTTTCCTAGAGGGGATAAGACTATTGAATTAAAGAGGAAATCGGAGTGTTGTGAGTTGTTGGATAATTGGAGGAGTAAGTTTACACAATCTTCTGATAAAATCACTGCTGAAATCGTGAGCAAGGAAATGTTGGAGTGTCGTGATGGTGGTGAAATGTTCTGTTGTCATTTTGCTGCTTTGGTGGATGCTCTGATAATTGGATCAATATCTGCTGGTTATGTCAACCCACTTTTCTTCAAGTCCATTAATGACATAACATTTGTATCTGACTTGAATTGGTGTGAATACACTCTTCAAAAGAATGAAATGGGAAAAGACCAAAAAGACTGCTTTTAATGGACCTCTTCTTTTTCTCGTTGTATGAACGTACTTTTATATTATTCTTAAACAATTTATATTCCATTTTATATATATATATATAAATTTTTTTTTTTTCTGGAATGCAAGTTTTATACGTTGTTGGCTTGCTTTTGTAAATCGTGAGGTTCCAAGGAGTCTGCCCTCCTTTGTTGGTTGGAACTGTGACCTGTTACGCAAGAGATCCAATGCTGAGGCAAAAATTGGTGGTTTTGGCCGAGGTTTTGTTGATGAACGTTTGGAACAAATGCCATTACAGTCATTAAAATCAAAACAAAAGGAAATGTCTGATGATTTTGTTCAGGTTGGTATTGTTTTTATTGTCCGTAGTGCAATGATTTTAGGTCCATTTTGTTGCTGAGTTAGTTTTTTGCTGTTGCTAGATTATTTTTTTGTTGCTGCTAGGTTAGTTGTCTTTTGTTGCTAGGTTAGTTGTCTTTTTTTTTTTTTTTTAAACAAACAACGCCCCGTAAGGGCGGGGGATTGGGCTGGATCCCCAACCTGTGCATAGATCAGGGCCCCAAAATCGGAAGCCCAAAATATCAACGAACAAGATACAAAGATCTACATAGTCTCACAATCAAAAATAAAAACAAAAGAAAAGCAAAAAAGAAGAGCCAAAAAAATGAAAAAGAAACAAAACTACAAAACAAAGTCGATCTTCGGGCTAACAGATGCTCGAAAAAGTCTATACTAATGACAACAGAAATCCTAAACTAGTGAAAGCGGAACGCTGGATATCCAAGCTGATCCATCCGTACAAGAGTGCGAAGGCGGAGTGGAGCAACATCAGTCTGAAATGTATGTGTGTCTGGTATGGTGGCGCTAAGGCTGGCCAGGTAGTCAGTAGGTCTGTTCCCCTCACGGAAAATGTGCGTGATCCTGTGATGGACTGACCGAAGTAGATCTCTAATGCGCATAAGCGGGTGCTGAATCTGCCACGAACCCTGATGGCCCGAAGTCAGGAGGGTGGCGACAGCCGCAGCATCCAGCTCGATCCATATATGACTAGAGAGATGGACAGCGATCTGAAGGCCAATCTGTAGTGCCTGAATCTCTGCGTCGTAGCTCGAGGAGGTTTGAATGGATGCGTGGAATGCGGTGATGAGGGCGCCGCTATGATCCCGAATCAAGCCTCCTCCTTCGGCAACTCCAGTGTGCTGATCAAATGAGCCATCAGTGTTCAGCTTGACCCACAGAGAGTCAGGTCGAAGCCAAAGAATAGCTCTGGCCCGAGGAGGCCGAACAGGCGGTGGTGGGGCCACCATGTAGCGATGTGGTGGCGTGCAGCCTGTCCAGTCTCGGGCCGTGAGCCTGCCCAAAGCGATGAGGAGTGAAATGTGTCTCTCTACCTGCAAAACAATGTGAGAAAACATAAAAGTAATATCCCTATGCTTCGCACTATTCCTTTCTGTCCAGGTGAACCAAAGGATCAGACAAGGAATGAGGAAGCCCACGTGTCTAAGGTGTGTGCTATGTGAGAAAAAAACTCAGGAGCTCAAAAAAACTGTATGTGGTGGGTAGGGATATATGAGTCCAAGTGGCAAAATGCTCCCACACTCTCCTCACAATCTCACTCTCTAGAAAAAGGTGGGTAAAGGTCTCGGTCTCATGGCGTCTAGTCTCAGAACAACACACACACCGAGAGGGGAAGGAGATCCCTCTCGCGTGTAGCACAGTATCGACGGGTATCCGGCGCAAGAGGAGGCGCCAAAGGAACACCGAAATAGTAGGCGTGAAAGGGTCACTCCAGATAGCCCCGAAGAGGAGATTAGGCCGATCCCTCAGCCTGATCTGCTCCCAAGCCGAGGTAGTAGAAAACACACCCGATGATGTAAATCTCCACCTCATGCTATCTGAACCGTCCCCCGAGATAGGGATCTGCTGGATCTGATCTAATAACTGCTCGCTAAAACCCGCACCAGACCCCAACTACCTATCAAGCTACCCCCTATCCCACGACCCGTCCGTCCAGAGGTCGCTCACAAGCAGGTAGGGGGAATGCGACACCTGCCTATCCCTAGACAACGGCCTATCACCTACCCACCACTCATCCCAGACACTGACATCGCCCTCGCCCAAAACCCAAACGATGTGATCCTGGGCGCGCCTACCGACCTTAGTGAGGCGCCGCCACTGTCTGCTATCATGATCAACAGTCGTGACCCAACAAGGGTGGTTGGCACGTCTAGGGCTGTACTTGCCGCGAAGGTACTGATCCCAAAGCGACTTTCCTTCCCTGAAGCGCCACCACAGCTTGTATGAGAAAGCTGTAACAATGTCCCTGAGGCGGCGGATGCCAAGGCCACCCTCGGGGAGTCCCAACTCACCCAGTGAGTGCGTCTCCCCCTCCCAGAACCGTCCTCATAACCCCAAAAATAACGAGCCATAATCTTAAACAATTTATATTGTTGTCTGGCTCTGGTCCTCGAGGTCTGTCTCGTGTGCTGCGTGGCTCTGGTCCTCGAGGTCTGTCTCGTGTGCTGCGTGGCTCCGCCGTCTCCGCCGTGAGTGCGTCTCCGCCGTCTGTCCCAGTGAGTGCGTCTCCGCCGTCTCGTGTGCTGCGTGGCTCTGGTCCTCGAGGTCTGTCTGCCTCGGTATGTACTCGTGGCCTGTGAGTTGTCTGGCTGGACAGACTGACCTATAGCAGCACTAGCGGGTTGCCCCATCTTTGGGGCTGTCTCTTGTCTGTCAAGGTGAAGAAATGCACTAGAGGCGAAGCTGTCGCACGAGACGTCATGCTGCGCGCGGTTAAGCCCGCATATCTGCTCGGGGATGGGTGAAAGAGGGGGTCCAGCAGGCAGAGCACTCGGGTGCTCGCCGGTAGGAGGAGGCTGGGATATGGCTATAAGATCGACCGAGCTCCCAATCCCAGCAGGGGGGATGGGTCGACTCATCCCCTTTCGGGGGAGCGGTGACGGCAGTAGCCCTCAAATCCGAAGATTGGACCGGGCTAGATGCGCGCACGGTCAAAGGACCGGCATCGCGCACACTATCATCGGATAGGTGGATGGACTCTCCCCTGGGTGTGGCGTCCGGCTGGACCATGTCGTCTCCAAGGAGATCATCGTCATCTAGAAGCGTAAGATCGGTAATCTTAGGTGGCCTGCTGGAGGAAGGAACATCATCATTCTCTGCCTCCGGGGAGAGAATAGCAAAATAGGAGTGGTTGGCCTTGAAGGCCTTCTGTAAGGTCTGTCTAGGGAGAAAGCCCGTGGACTTGGGCTTGGGACCCACTAAGGCCAACTGCTTAGGCTGGTTAGGATGAGCATCCTTCCCAGTTTGGGCAGTATCGACAATCACAGCCTTGCCCTTATCCTTAGACCCCTTCGGGGTCTCGGGCGCGCGGAGAGAGCTTTTGCCCTTTCCCTTCGGGTCCCTCCGGCTGGTGGAGGTTCCCTGTTGGGTCGCACGATGGCGCTGCGGGAGAGTGGGCCGTGGCTTATTGCCACTGATGTAGCAATCGGCCGCAACATGACCCACGTGGTTGCACGAGGTGCAGAACGCGGGGATCTTCTCATAGATCACCCGCTGAACAAGAGACTCCGAGCCCTGTTCAATCTCAATCTCATGAACAAGCTCAGCTCTCAGATCTATCTCGACGCAAAATCGCGCCACGTTAGCCCTCGTCTGAAGGGCCGTCGGGGCGTCGATACGAATCGACTGCCCAATACATTTAGCTAGTGTAGTGATGGCAGCACGGTCGTAAAGATGGGGTGGGAGGCCGGGAAGGCGGCACCACACGGGGACGACCGGCGCCTCCGTCTTCGGGTTAAACCCGGCATAATATTTGAACACCCTAGCTGGGCATCCACACAAATGGAATGGAGGTCTTAAGCCAGACCTCGTTATAGTCCTCGGGGAGGTGAAACGAGACTAGAAGGTGGTTGAAATTATACCACTTCGACGACACTCTACCCTTAAAGTCCAGTTTCCCTAACCCAGCAGATATATCTCGGGGAGCGGGGATAGCATATGAAAACTTAAAGACCAGAGTGTTAGCTAGCTTGCCTGCAAGAGTAACAGATTCGGCTTCAGTGTATCGTGCCTTCACTTTGTTCCCCTCCGAGTGGATAATGGTCCCGCAGGCATGCTCGTATCCCCCGTCAAAGATAAAATCCTTGGATGTCGGCCGCGGGGCGCCTGAGCCGTCATCTCTCTTCCCGGTAATAGCTTCTCGGAAAGAAAGCGGGCCAACAAAATTGCCCGCGGATGTCGAGTTTTGTTTCACAACAACCACACCGTCTTCATTCACATACAAGACTACCGGTTCGGAGTCTCCGGTAGCAATCGCGGCTGTTCCGGCGAGTTGTTCGGTCAGAGAAGGTGTCTGTGGTCGGGGTCCGAGGATTCCGGCCGTTAAAAATGATCCCGGGACATCCCCCGGTGACAAGCCGACCGGCAGAATTTTTCCGGTGGCCGAGGTGGCGCCGGCGCCGGAGATGGGCCGGTGAACTTCGTCGGCCGCTTGAGTGATGGTGGCAGCAGGAGCGACGGGTTGTGGAGAGGTCTGCGTGTTGACGGCCTGGGAGATGGCGTGGTGGTCGGGCTGGGAGGTGGAGGGGATGTCGGGCTGAGATGAGGTGGGCTGAGTGGCGGCCTATGAGGTGGTGATGTTGGGCTTGGGAGTGGCCTGAGATGTGGGCTGTTTTTGTGTAGCGGCCCCGTAAAGGGGGAGTGATGTGGGATGAGGGCCGATGTATGTTGGTTGATGGGTTGTAGGCAGTTGAGGGGGTGAATTGGGCCGTGAGGGTTTGAACTGGGTTAAAACCGGATTGGGCCCAGGCAAAGATTTTTGGGCCAAAGTGATTTTGCTTTGATCATATTTTTTTAAGTGGCCATTTAGGTCTTCCAACTGTGACATATGGCCTTTGTATAAATGAGGAGCTGACGGAAATTTGTCTTGACCAGTCAAAGTTGCAGGTGTGGCGGCGATGGTCGTCTTCTCCATCATCTTCTCCATCGAGACTTTCGGCATTGGAGGAAACTGCCCAAAGCTGAGTGGTGGATGGTGCTGACCAGTCAAACAAGGAGGGACGGCGTCGGCGCCCGCCTTATCCGACGAGACGACTCCCATCGGCGGAACATAGGGCCCGAGGACAAGCAGCGACTCAGTGATGTTTGGTCCTCGGTTCGCTGTATCCGGGTCATGGTCGATGTCCTGACGCTTGTTGTCTAAAATATCCCGACTTTTTCCTTGGTCTATTTGTTGTGAATCGAGCGTGTGTTGATGCTCAGATTCCGGTGGGAGCTTGTTGATATCTGGCTGCGTCTGGTTATCTGCTCTTTCAACTATTTCCCCATCTTCTTTGATTTCAACTTCTTTCTTATTTTCAATTTTATTTTTGGCAAGAAAAGCTGAAAGAGCTTCACGAATTTCCGGTTGCGATACGAAGATCTCCAAATCCGAGGCTTGGATGGAGGGTAGAGGATTTGAGGTGGCCGGGGAGTTGGCCGGAGATGCCATAATTGAACGAAAATTAATTTTAGAGGACTAGTAGGTTTAAAAGGTTAAAACAGAAAAAAGGATAAATGAGAAAGAGGAAAAGCCCAAAGGCCAGGTGGCCAGGGAGGCCGCCGGAACGGCGGCCGGCGGCGAAGCCTAGGCGGGTGTAGCGGTGGAGAGGGAGGAGGGGTGGTGGTAGTGGTGGTGGTAAAGGGTTCGAGAGCTAGGTTCTAGAGAGAGAAAGGTAGTGAGAGGTTGGAGCATTTTTTGCTGTCTTTTGTTGCTAGGTTAATTGTCTTTTGCTGCTAGGTTAGTTATCTGTAGCTGCTAGGTTACATCTTTCTTGTTGCTAGGTTAGTTATCTGTAGGTGCTAGTTTAGTTGTTTATTGTTGCTAGGTTAGTTATCTGTAGCTGTTAGTTTAGTTGTTTATTGTTGCAGGTTAGTTGTCTGGTTCTGCTAGGTTACTTCTTTCTTGTTGCTAGGTTAGTTATCTGTAGCTGCTAGGTTAGTTATCTGTAGCTGCTAGGTTAGTTGTCTTTTGCTTCTAGGTTAGGTATTTCTTGTTGTTAGGTTAGTTATCTGTAGCTGTTAGGTTAGTTGTCTTTTGTTACTAGGTTTTTTTTTTTTTATCAAACAACGCCCCGGAAGGGCGGGGGATTGGGCTGGATCCCCAACCTGTGCATAGATCAGGGCCCCAAAAACGGGAGCCCAATAATGTCAACGAACCAGATACAAAGGTCTACATAGTCTGAGAATCAAAACCAAAACCAAAAGAAAAGCAAGAAAGAAAAAACCGAAAAACGAAAAAGAAACAAAAAACTACAATATAAAGTCGGTGATCCTGTAATGGACAGACCGAAGTAGATCTCTAATGCGCATAAGTGGGTGCTGAATCTGCCACGAGCCCTGATGACCCGATGTCAGGAGGGTGACGACAGCCGCAGCGTCCAGCTCAATCCAAATATGACTAGCGAGGTCGGCAGCAATCTGAAGGCCAATCTGTAATGCCTGTATCTCTGCATCGTAGCTCGAGGAGGCCTGAAGGGATGTGTGGAAGGCAGTGATAAGAGCTCCACTGTGGTCCCGGATCACGCCTCCTCCTCCGGCAGTACCGCTATGTCGATCGAAAGATCCATCGGTGTTCAGCTTGACCCAAGGAGAGTCGGGTCGAAGCCAAACAACTGCTCTGGGTCGAGGGGACCGAACAGGCGGAGGGGGAGCCACCCTGTATCGGTACGGTGGCGTGCAGCCTGTCCAGTCACGTGCAGAAAGCCTGCCCAACGCTGTGAGGAGCGAAATGTGTCTCTCCACCTGCAAAACAATGTGAGAAAGCAAGAAAGTAATATCCCTATGCTTCGCACTATTCATTTCCGTCCAGGTGAACCAAAGGATCAGACAAGGAATGAGGAAGCTCACGTGTCTAAAGTGTGTGCTCTGTGAGAAAAAACTCAGGAGCTCAAAAAAACTGTCTGTGGAGGGTAGGGATATATGAGTCCAAGTAGCAAAATGCTCCCACACTCTCCTCACAATCTCACTCTCTAGAAAGAGGTGGGTAAAGGTCTCGGTCTCATGACGTCCGGTCTCAGAACAACACACACATCGGGAGGGGAAGGAAATCCCCCTCGCATGTAAAACAGTGTCCACGGGTATCCGGCGCAAGAGGAGGCGTCAAAGGAAAACAGATATGGTAGGGGTGAAAAGGTCGCTCCAGATGGCTCCGAAGAGAAGGTTCGGCCGATCTCTCAGCCTGATCTGCCCGATGATGTAAGTCTCCACCTCATACCATCCGAACCGTCCCCCGAGATGGGTGTCTGCTGGATCCTATCCAATAACTGCTCACTAAAACCCGCCTCGGAGCCCAGTTCTCTATCAAGCTTCCCCCTATCCCACGACCCGTCCGACCAAAGGTCGCGCACCAGCAGGTAGGGGGAATGCGACACCTGCCTATCTCTAGACAACGGCCTATCACCTAGCCACCACTCATCCCAGAAACTAACCTCGCCATCTCCCAAAACCCAAAAAATGTGATCCTGGGCGCGCCTACCAACCCTAGTAAGACGCCGCCACTGTCTGCTATCATGCGCAAGCGCCGTTACCCAACAAGGGTGGTTGGCTCGTCTAGTGCAGTACTTGCCGCGAAGGTACTGGGCCCAAAGCGACTTTCCTTCCTTGAAGCGCCACCACAACTTGTATGAGAAGGCAGTAACAATATCCCTAAGGCGACGGATGCCAAGGCCACCCTCAGGGAGGGGGCGACAAATACAGTCCCAACTCACCAAGTGGGTACGTCTCCCCCTCCCCGAACCATCCTCGTAACCCCAGAAATAACGAGCCATGATCTGGTCAATCTCGTCAAGGGTGGACCTAGGAGGGTCGAGGACCATAAGTAAATGAAGCGGGAGGGAGCTAAGGGTGCTCTTGATCAGAGCAAGCCGACCACCGAAAGAAAGATGTCTATGCGACCAGCCAGAAATCCTATCGATAATCCTCTGCCTGATGCCCGCAAAGAGCGCTCTCGTGAGGTTGCCCTTATATAAAGGGGCACCAAGGTAGGTAATGGGAAGGTCGCCGTGCGCAAATCCAGTGATCTCCTGGACTCGCTGAGCCCACCTGTCCGCGCTGGAGGAGGAAAGGGTGAAGGTGCTCTTCTGCACACTGATCAGCTGGCCAGTAACCAAGCTATAATGCTCCAGAAGGTGCATAAGCTCGATCAGCCCATCACCATCCGCACGAGTGAAGATGATGATGTCATCCGCATAAGATAGGTGCGAGACGAGGGGACCATAGCCACGGGTGCTATATGTCATCTGAGGATAGTCGCGGATAAAGCCGTCTAGGCAGCGAGAGAGATAGTCCGCCGCAAGGACAAAGAGGGAAGGGGAAAGGGGGTCTCCCTGTCTAAGACCTCTAGATGCGGGAAAAAAATCTGTGGGGCTGCCATTAACCAAGACCGAGAACGTGCAATGCTCCACACACGCCTCTACAAAGCTGATCAATCGCTCCGGGAATCTCATCCTAGCAGTGCCTCCCTAAGAAACGGCCACTCCACTCTATCATACGCCTTAGCCATGTCTAGCTTCAGCGCAATATTCGGTGCCCGCTTCCAGTCTGCATGGGAGATATCGTGGATCATCTCCTGGGCAAAAAGTATGTTATCACTAATGACCCGATCCTTGACGAAGCCACTCTGGTTCGGAGAGATGAGGGAGGGGAGAATAGGAGAAAGACGGCTGTTAAGAATTTTCGAAATAAGCTTATTGGTCACGTTACACAGGCTAATGGGCCTGTAATCGGACCAAGAGCTCGGATTGGGTCTTTTGGGAATCAAGACGACAGAGGTGGCCATGAACGAATCCGGCATCCGGTGACCGGTGAAGAAATCCAATACCGCCTCCTCAACATCAGGCTCGACTATATCCCAACAGACCTGATAGAAGAGGGAAGAGAATCCATCGGGGCCAGAAACGCTGTTGGGATCAATCCCAAAAACAGCATCCCTAACCTCCTCCCTGCTCGGAAGCTCGCAGAGGTCGACAAGGTCGACCGAAGGAGGGATGGTAGGGAAGAGAGAGACGGTCGGGGCAACGAGGGACCCTCTGTCAGAGGTGAAGAGGGTCTGGAAGTGAGTAACAGCCGACTCCCGAATCTGAGACTCCTGGGTCAGGGATGATCCATTTGCCTCAATACTATGGATGTACGACTTAGCACGCTTCTGCCTAACGAAGCCCTGGAAGAACCTAGTATTCCGTTCGCCCTCTGCCACCCAGCGAACGGCCGCCTTCTACTTCCAGAAATCCTCCTCCATAAGGAGTCGGAGCTGGTACTCGGCGTGGCAGCGGTGCATCGCAGTCCTATTCTCCGGAGTGGGATCCAGGTCATAGGCCCGTTCAGCCTCTGCGTGTGCACTCTGAGCCGCAGAAAGGCGCTGATGGAGGTTTCCAAAAACATCCCAGTGCCGTAACCTGTCGAGCTTAGCTTCGAGATTGCGCATCCCGAAGAGCCCAGTCGGTTGAAGCCAGGAATCCCTGACAGTGTCATAGAAAGAGTGGTGGCGAACCCACATGTTCTGGAACCTAAAGGAAGCGCGGCGGGGAGTGCTCGAGAAGCGACACCTAATGAGGAGCGGTGAATGGTCAGACCCAAATCGAGTGAGGTGCGTGACGGTCGTGACCGCAAACACCTTCGACCACGCTTCAGAGAACAAAGCACGGTCGAGCCTCTCTTTGAGGTCGTCCCTAACCCACGTGAAAGGCTCGCCCTCACATCCAGCATCTAGCAACTCACAGTCTAAACAAAATCCCACATCTCCCGGGACCGGTCCGTGCGGCCACCCACACGCTCATCCGGTTGCAGAAAGATGTTGAAATCGCCACTAACCATCCATGGCAATCCCTCCATACTCTCAGCAATCTCACGCAGGGTGTCCCACAGATCGTATCTCCCAACTCTATTACACTTGGCGTAAACCAAAGTGTGAAATATAGGCTCAGGGAGATGGGCAGCAGAAAGCTCGACATGAAGCACCTGATCGGTGTCCCGGAGGACCCGACAAGTGTAGTCACGCGAGTGGAAGAAAAAGATCTTTTGAGAAATGTTACCCACGCCCGAATGAAAACCAAGACGACGTGAGAGATAGTCAAAGTCAGGGGTGCAAATCATCGGCTCAATAAAGCCGACAAAATCCAATCTATGATCATGAATGAGGGAGCGAAGGTGAGCGAGAGTGGCCCTATTAGCCAGTCCCCGTCCATTCCAGGTAATGGACGTGATAGACATATCAGCAATCAGAAGAGCCACCGGACGGTGTCCGCCTGTGGCGAGGCTGATTCAAACCACCTGAGGGAGGTGGTAGGTGGCGAGATGATCGACGAAGAACCGGAGAGACGGTCCGCCTCGTCATGCGTGGTGTGGGAATGGTATTTGAGGGGGATCGCTCTCGGAAAGCGCTCGTGGCCTGCGAATCATCAGGCTGAGCAATCTGACCAAGACTGACACTAGGTGCCTGCCCCATGTCCGGGCATGCCTCCCGTCTGTCATGGTGCAAGAAAGCACTGGAGGCAAAACTCTCGCACGAGACGTCGTGCTGAGCGCGGTTAAAACCGCATGCCTGCTCAGAGAGGGGGGGGGAAGAGACTCCATCCGGCAGAGCACCCGGATGCTCGCCGTCAGGGTGTGGCTGGAGAGCTATAGGCTCAGTCGAAGTCTCAATCTTCGTAGAAGGGAGGTGAGCCGACAATTCCCCTTTCGAGGAAGCAGTAGCAGGGGCTGTCCTCATCTCCAGGGAGCAATCCTGGCTATGTGGGAGGACAGACAAAGGGACATCATCACGGATGCTGTCATGAGGGAGATGGGTGGTCGGGCCAGTGGACGAAGTGGCCGGCTGCTCTAGATCATCTGCTAGGAGGTCGTCGTCCTCTAAAAGGCCAAGATCCGAAAGACAGTGTGTGTCCCTAGAGGAAGGCTCAGCCTCATCCTGTGACTCAGGGGAGAGGGGCGCAAAGAACGAGTGTTTGGCCTTGAAGGCCGACTGAAGTGTCTCTCTGGGAATAAAGCCCGTAGCCTTGGCCTTGGGCCCAACTATGATCACTCGGTCTGACTGGTCAGGATGAGCATCCTTCCCAGTTTGGGCAGTGGCGTCCATCTTCGCCTTGCCCTTATCCGTGGCTCCCTTTGGGGACCCGGGTGTCTGGAGTAGGCCTTTGCCCTTTCCCTTGGGTTCCCTCCGACTGATGGAAGGTCCCGGCTGTGCCGTACGACGGCGCTGAGGCAGAGCGGGTTGCGGCTTATTGCCACTGATATAACAGTCGGCCGATATATGACCAACATGACTGCACGCGGAACAGAAGGCGGGGATCTTCTCGTAGATCACCCGTTGAGCAAAGGTCTCCGAACCCTGCTCAATCTCAATCTCGTGGATAAGCTCCACTCTAAGATCAATCTGGACACAGAACCGCGCCATATTAGCCCTGGACTGGAGAGCAGTCGGGGCATCTATGCGGACCGGTTTTCCGACACACTTAGCAAGTGTAGTGATGGAATCCCGGTCATACAGATGTGGTGGAAGGCCAGGGAGGCGGCACCACACGGGGACGACTGGTGTCTCCGTCTTCGGGTTGAACCCGGAAGTGTACTTGAATACCCTAGTTGGGCATCCACATACAGAAATAGAAGTCCTAAGCCATGCCTCATTATAATCTTCGGGGAGATTAAAAGTGACTAGAAGATGATTGAAGTTGTGCCACTTAAATGAGAACCTACCCTTAAATCCCAGTTTTCCTAATCCAGCAGCTAGGTCTCGGGGGGGGGGAGGGATAGCATAGGTGAACTTAAAGACCAGTGTGTTCGCTAACTTACCTGCGAGGGTATCAGCTTCAGCCTGTGAGAATCGGACCTTCACTCTGTTCCCCTCCGAGCGGATGATGGTCCCGCAAGCGTGGTCATAGTCCCCGTAAAAAAAGAACTCCTTGGGTGTTGGCCGTGGGTTAATCTTTCCGCTTGAAACGTCATCTCTCTTCCCCGTAATAGCTTCTCGGAAAGAGAGCGGGCCATTGGAAGTGCCCGGCAGAGATCCGGGCGCAGCGGGGTTTGCCATTGGGGGGCCCGTTGTCAGTGTCCCATTCGAAGGATTTTCGTTATGATTGGCCGTGGACGACTTGCTTGGGCCCACAACAACCACCCCGTCTTCACGCATATAGAAAATGTTTGGTTCGAGAACTCCGGCAGCAGTGGTGACTATTCCGGCGTGATGATCGTTCAGAGAGGATGCATTTGGCCTGGGCCCGAGAATTCCGGCAGTCGAACTCGCCTTCGGGGCTGCCCCGATTGCCATATCGGTCGGCTGAATTTTCCGGCGGCCGTCGTTACGCCGGCGCCAGCGCCGACAAGAGGTAGACGGATGGGACCTGCTGGATGTGTATTGGTGACAGCGAGAATGGCCTCTGAGGAGGCGGGGGCCTGCTGGGAGGTGACGAGCTGAGGATTGGTGTTTGCAGTGTCGGGCTTGGGTGAAGGATCCCGTGGGAGAGATGTATTGGGCTGGGAACTATTATTGTTGGGCTGGGGTGAAACGAGCTGCAGAAGTGTGGGATGGGAGATGGGCTGGGAGGTGGAGTGATGGGAGATAGGCTGAGGGAGTGAGGTGGGTTGAGCAGGCTGGGGAGAAGGGGGAGAGGTGATGGGTTTATTGATAGGCCGTGTGAAGGGCTGGGCGGGCCCATAAGGGGGAAGGCCCAAATCCTGGCTAAGTTGAATGATTGGGTTGAGGGATTTAGGTGTCAGATTTGAGTTGGGTCGAGAGGGGTGGGTTTGATGAAGGTTAAGAGAAGTTGGAATAGGCTCAAGGATTGGCTGAGGGTGAGAAAACAATATAGGCCCAGGGAGTTGGTTAATTGATGGGTCCAAATCATTAAAATGGCCCAAATGATGGTTACTTACTTGAGAGATGGCCACATTGCAACTTGGATCCCCAAACCCTAACACCTGGCCGACATATAAGGGATGAGAAGGGGGAGAAAGGTGTTGACCAGTCAACAATGATGAAGATGCGGCGGGGGTCGTCGTCTCCAGCGAGGTGAGTTGCAACGGCTGAGAGTTTGACCCGTTCACGAGCGGAGGTTCCTTCTTCCCACTTTCTGAGTTCCAATTTCCCGTTCTCAGACCAGAGAAGTCCTCCGACCGACCCGAGCCACCTCCGACTTGCAACGACGGGAGCTCCTGTGATGTGTCGACCGGCGAGACTTGGCCATTTTTCTGTAGATCGAGACTTGAGGGTGAAGCCTCAAGCCGATTTTTCTGAAGTCCTTCGACAATTTCACCTTCCTCTACACTTTGATTTTCTCCTTCATTAATTGTTGTCTTGTTTTTTGTGAGGAAGGCCGAGAAAGCCTCTCGGATTTCTGGTTGGGAGATGAAGTGCTCCAACTCCGAGGAGAGAATGGAGGTTGGGACTTGTTTGTTGGCCGAAAGGGTGGCCAGAGGGGCCATGACTGGCCGGAAAAATGAGATTTAAAGGACCGAAAAAAAGATTAAAACGAGGTTGAGAAATAGGATAAAAATAGGCAACTAATATTTGGTGTTGCTATGGTTAATGCGAGAGAGTGGGGTGACCGGGAGCCGGCCGGCGCCGGCGCCAGCTTGCCGGAAATCTGAGAATCTGGACAGAGGACAAATTATTTTGGGGGGATGGGTTGGATTGGATGAAGAAATTCTAGAGAGAAGTGAGAGCTTTTTTCTAGAGAGAGAAAGTGCTAGGTTAGTTGTCTTTTGTTACTAGTTTTTTTTTGTTGCTAGATTATTTATTTCTTGCTGCTAGGTTAGTTGTCAACGATCAGGGCCCCAAAAACGGGAGCCCAATATGTCAACGAACCAGATACAAAGGTCTACATAGTCTGACAATCAAAAACAAAAACAAAAGAAGAACAAGAAGGAAAACCGAAAAACGAAAAGTCGATCTTCGGGCTAACAGATGCCCGAGAAAAATGTCTATACTAATGGAAATAGAAATCCCATACTAGTGAAAGCGGAACGCTGGATATCCAAGCTGGTCCATCCGTACAAGAGTGCGAAGGCGGAGTGGAGCAGTGTCGGTCTGGAATGTATGTGTGCCTGGTATGGTGGCGCCAAGGCTATGGTCCCGAATCAAGCCTCCTCCTCCGGCAAGTCCAGTGTGGCGATCAAAGGAGCCATCAGTGTTCAGCTTGAACCACGGAGAGTCAGGTCGAAGCCAAACAACAGCTCTGGCCCGTGGAGGCCGAACAGGCAGTGGTGGGGCCACCATGTAGCGATGCGGTGGCGTGCAGCCTGTCCAGTTTCGGGCCGTGAGCCTGCCCAATGCGGTGAGAAGTGAGATGTATCTCTCTACCTGCAAAACAATGTGAGAAAACATAAAAGTAATATCCCTATGCTTCGCACTATTCATTTCTGTCCAGGTGAACCAAAGGATCAGACAAGGAATGAGGAAGCCCACGTGTCTAAGGTGTGTGCTCTGTGAGAAAAAACTCAGGAGCTCAAAAAAACTGTATGTGGTGGGTAGGGATATATGAGTCCAAGTGGCAAAATGCTCCCACACTCTCCTCACAATCTCACTCTCTAGAAAAAGGTGGGTAAAGGTCTCAGTCTCACGGCGTCCAGTCTCAGAACAACACACACACACCGAGAGGGGAAGGGGATCCCTCTCGCATGTAGCACAGTATCGACGGGTATCCGGCGCAAGAGGAGGCGCCAAAGGAACACCGAAATAGTAGGCGTGAAAAGGTCACTCCAGATAGCCCCGAAGAGGAGATTAGGCCGATCCCTCAGCCTTATCTGCTCCCAAGCCGAGGTAGTAGAAAACACACCTGATGATGTAAGTCTCCACCTCATGCTATCTGAACCGTCCCCCGAGATAGGGATCTGCTGGATCTGATCTAATAACTGCTCGCTAAAACCCGCACCAGCCCCCAACTCCCTATCAAGCTTCCCCCTATCCCACGACCCGTCTGTCCAGAGGTCGCTCACGATCAGGTAGGGGGAATGCGACACCTGCCTATCCCTAGACAACGGCCTATCACCTACCCATCACTCATCCCAGACACTGACATCGCCCCCGCCTAAAACCCAAAAGATGTGATCCTGGGCTCGCCTCCCGACCCTAGTGAGGCGCCGCCACTGTCTGCTATCGTGATCAACAGCCGTGACCCAACAAGGGTGGTTGGTACGTCTAGGGCAGTACTTGCCGCGAAGGTACTGAGCCCAAAGCGACTTTCCTTCCTGAAGCGCCACCACAGCTTGTATGAGAAAGCTGTAACAATGTCCCTGAGGCGACGGATGCCAAGGCCACCCTCGGGGAGGGGGCGGCAGATAGAGTCCCAACTCACCCAGTGAGTACGTCTCCCCCTCCCGGACCCGTCCTCATAACCCCAGAAATAACGAGCCATAATCTGGTCAATCTCGTCAAGAGTAGACCTAGGGGGGTCGAGGACCATAAGCAAGTGAATCGGAAGAGAGCTAAGAGTGCTCTTGATCAGCGCTAGCCGACCACCGAAGGAAAGATATCTATGCGACCAACCAGAGATCCTGTCGATCATCCTCTGTCTCACGCCCACAAAGAGCGCTCTCGTGAGGTTGCCCTAATATAAAGGGACCCCGAGGTAGGTAATGGGAAGGTCGCCACGTGCAAAGCCAGTAATGTCGTGAACTCGCTGAGCCCACCTGTCCACGGTGGCAGATGAAAGGATGAAAATGCTCTTCTGCACATTGACCAGCTGACCGGTGACCAATCCATAGTGCTCCAAAAGGCGCATAAGCTCGACCAGTCCATCATCATCCGCCCGGGTGAAGATAATGATGTCATCCGCATAAGAGAGGTGAGAGACGGTAGGACCATAGCCACAGGTGCTATAGGTCATATGGGGAGAGTCGCGGATGAAGCCGTCAAGGCAGCAAGAGAGGTAGTCCGCCGCAAGAACGAAGAGGGAAGGGGAAAGGGGGTCGCCCTGTCTAAGGCCTCTAGAGGAGGGAAAGAAATCGGTGGGGCTGCCATTAATCAGGACCGAGAACGTGCAATGCTCCACACACGCCTCCACAAAGCTGATCCAACGCTCAGGGAATCCCATCCTATCCAACGCCTCCCTAAGAAACGGCCACTCAACCCTATCATACGCCTTAGCCATGTCTACCTTCAGCGCGATATTCGGAGCCCGCTTCCAGTCCGCTCGGGAGATGTCGTGGATCATCTCCTGGGCCAGAAGGATGTTATCACTAATGACCCGATCCTTGACGAATTCACTCTGGTTCGGAGAGATGAGAGAGGGGATAAGAGGGGAAAGACGGCCGTTAAGAATCTTCGAAATGAGCTTGTTGGTCATGTTACACAGGCTGATGGGCCTGTAATCGGACCAAGAGCTCTGGTTGGGTCGTTTGGGGATCAAGACGACAGAGGTAGACGTGAAGGAATCCGGCATCCGGTGGCCGGAGAAAAAATCCAACATCGCCTCCTGGACGTCAGTCTCGACAATATCCAAGCAGACCTGATAGAAGAGGGAGGAGAAACCATCCGGACCAGAAACGCTATTGGGATCAATCCCGAATACAGCATCCCTAACCTCCTCCCTGCTCGGGAGCTGACAGAGGCCAATGAGATCGACCGAAGGAGGGATGGTGGGGAAAAAAGAAGCGTTCGTGGCCACGAGGGACCCTCTGTCAGATGTGAAGAGGGTCTGGAAGTGAACAACAGCCGACTCCCGAATCTGAGCCTCCTGGGTCAAGGATGACCCATCAGCCTCGATACTATGGATGTACGACTTAGCACGCTTCTGTCTAACGTAGCCCTGGAAGAACCTAGTGTTCCGCTCGCCCTCGGCCACCCAGCGAACGGCCGCCTTCTGCTTCCAGAAGTCCTCCTCCATAAGGAGTCGGAGCTGGTACTCGGCATGGCAGCGGTGCATGGCAGTCCTATTCTCCGGAGTGGGATCCATGTCATAGGCCCGCTCAGTCGTCGCATGCGCACTCTGAGCCGCAGCAAGGCGCTGATGAAGGTTTCCAAAAACATCCCAGTTCCACTGTCTCAACCGACGCCGCAGTCTGCCGAGCTTTGCCTCGAGATTGCGCATCCCGAAGAGCCCAGTCGGCTGAAGCCAGGAATCCCTGACAGTGTCGTGGAAGGAGTGGTGGCGAACCCACATGTTTTGGAACCTAAACGAAGAGCGGCGGCGGGTGTTCGAAAATTGGCACCGGATGAGAAGGGGTGAATGGTCGGACCCAAATCGAGTAAGGTGTGTGAGGTCGTAACCGCAAACACCTTCGACCATGCCTCAGAAACTAAGGCACGGTCTAACCTCTCTTTGAGTCCGTCCCTCACCCACGTGAAGGGCTCACCATCACATCCAGTGTCAATTAACTCGCAGTCCGCCACCGTCTGAGCAAAATCCCACATCTCCCGTGACCGGTCCGTGCGGCCACCCACACGCTCATCGGGATGCAGAAAGATGTTAAAATCGCCACTAACCATCCATGGCAATCCCTCCATATTCTCGGCAATCTCACGCAAGGTGTCCCAAAGGTCATATCGCCCGACCCTAGTACACTTGGCATAAACCAAGGTGTGAAATATGGGCTCCGGGAGGTGGTCAGCGAAAATCTCTACGTGAAGCACCTGATCGGTATCGCGGAGGACCCGACAAGTGTAGTCACGCGAGTGGAAGAACCAGATCTTGTGCGAAATATTACCCACGCCCGAATGGAAGCCCAGACGACGCGAGTAGTAGTCAAAAGAAGGAGTGCGAATCATCGGCTCAATAAAGCCAACAAAATCGACTCTGTGGTCACGAATGAGAGAATGAAGGTGAGAAAGAGTAGCCCTGTTCGCCAGGCCACGGCCATTCCAAGTAATGGATGTGATGGACATATCAACGGTCGCAAGAGCCACCGGACGTAGTCCGCCTATGGCGAGGCTGATTCGGGCCACCTAAAGAATGGGAAATCGTCCGTCGTGTCGTGCGGCGGAAGGGTCCAATAGCAGGGGAGATCGTCCGCCGTCTCGTATGCTGCATGGCTCTGGTCCTCGAGGTCTGTCTGCCTCGGTATGTACTCGTAGCCTGTGAGTCTTCTGGCTGGACAGACTGACCTATAGCAGCATTAGCGGGTTGCCCCATCTCCGGGGCTGTCTCCTGTCTGTCAAGGTGAAGAAAAGCACTAGAGGCGAAGCTCTCGCACGAGACGTCATGCTGCGCGCGGTTGAGCCCGCATATCTGCTCGGGGATGGGCGAAAGAGAGGGTCCAACAGGCAGAGCACTCGGGTGCTCGCCGGTAGGAGGGGGCTGAGAGCTGGCTATCAGCTCGACCGAGCTCCGAATCTCAGCAGGGGGGGATGGCCGACTCATCCCCTTTCGGGGGAGCGGTGGCGGCAGTAGCCCTCAATTCCGAAGATCGGACCGGGCTAGATGCGCGCACGGTCGAAGGACCGGCATCGCGCGCACTGTCATCGGATAGGTGGATGGACTCTCCCTTGGCCGTGGCGTCCGGCTGGTCCATGTCGTCTCCAAGGAGGTCATCATCATCCAGAAGCGTAAGATCGGTAATCTTAGGAGGCCTGCTGGAGGAAGGAACAGACTCCTTCTCTGCCTCAGGGGAAAGAATAGCAAAGTAGGAATGGTGGGCCTTGAAGGCCGTCTGTAAGGTCTGTCTAGGGAGAAAGCCCGTGGACTTGGGCTTGGGACCCACTAAGGCCAACTGCTTAGGCTGGTTAGGATGAGCATCCTTCCCAGTTTGGGCAGTATCGACAATCACAGCCTTGCCCTTATCCTTAGACCCCTTCGGGGTCTCGGGCTCACGGAAAGGGCTTTTGCCCTTTCCCTTCGGGTCCATCCGGCTGGTGGAGGTTCCCTGGTGGGTCGCACGATGGCGCTGCGGGAGGGCAGGCCGTGACTTATTGCCACTGATGTAGCAATCGGCGGCGACATGACCCACATGGCTGCACGAGGTGCAGAACGCGGGGATCTTCTCATAGATCACCCGCTGAACAAGGGACTCCGAGCCCTGTTCAATCTCAATCTCATGAACGAGCTCAGCTCTCAGATCTATCACTACGCAAAATCGCGCCACGTTAGCCCTCGTCTGAAGGGCCGTCGGGGCGTCGATACGAATCGGCTTCCCAATACACTTAGCTAGTGTAGTGATGGCAGCACGATCGTAAAGATGGGGTGGGAGGCCGAGAAGGCGGCACCACACGGGGACAACCGGTGCCTCCGTCTTCGGGTTAAACCTGACATAATATTTGAACACCCTAGCTGGGCATCCACACAAATGAATCGAGGTCTTAAGCCATACCTCGTTATAGTCCTCTGGGAGGTGGAAAGACACAAGGAGGTGGTTGAAATTATACCACTTAGAAGATACACTACCCTTAAAACCCAGTTTTCCTAATCCAGCAGATATATCTCGAGTGGCTGGGATAGCATATGAGAACTTAAATACCAGGGTGTTAGCTAGTTTACTTGCAAGAGCAACAGATTCGGCTTCAGTGTATCGGGCCTTCACTTTGTTCCCCTCCGAGCGGATAATAGTCCCGCAAGCGTGCTCGTAATTCCCATCAAAGGTGAAATCTTTCGGTGTCGGCCTCTGGGCGCCCGTATCGCCATTTTTCTTCCCCGTGATGGCTTCTCGGAAAGAAAGTGGGCCCGTGGAGGTGGTCGGAAGGGGCCCGGCTGCAGCGGTGGTTGTCGGTGGGGGGCCCGGGAGAGCGGGTTTGTTTGTGGAAGGTCCGGACGGATGAGCCACGGGCAAATTGCATGGGCCCGCAACAACTACACCGTCTTCACGTACATACAAGATATCCGGTTCAATATCTCCAGTAGCAGAGGTGGCTATTCCGGTGGGTTGATCGGTAGGGGGAGGTGAAGTTGGCCGGGGTCCGAGAATTCCGGTCTTGATAGCCGAACCCGTGACCATCCCGGGTGGAGAGCCGGCTGGCTGTGCTTTTCCGGTGGTCTTGACTGTGCCGGCGTCAATGGAGGTCGGGTGGTCGGCGACTTCTGGTTGGCTGGTGAAGATCTCTTGAGATTGGCAGGTTCCATTATGTGGGGCGGATTGGTTTGGAACGGGCTGTGAGATAAATGCCTGGGTTATGGGTTTCAAGGTCAATGTGGGCTGAGAGGGAATGGGTTGGGTCGGGATTGTGTGACCCTCAAATATGGGTTGAGTGAGGTGAGAGGAGATGGGTTTAACGGGCCCAAAAAGTGGAAAGAACTCTGTGTTGGGCTGTAGATTAGTAGGGTAGGTTGAGGCTTGAGATTGGTGTTGGGTTGAAAAATGAGTCTTAGAGTTGAGATGGGCTGAATTATGTTGAGAGGGATGGGCTGGTTGGGCCCGCGAATTGGGCTTAGGCAATAGTGTTTTTTGGCCCAAATCTACACTTGAACCACTGCTGCCTAACCCTACCATTTTGCCGACTTTTACAGGGTGCGAGGAAGTGAGCTGACCAGACACCAGAAGCGGATTGGCGGCAGGAGTTGTAATCTCCGGTGCGGTAAATCCCGGCGACGGGAAAGAGCCGTACTGAGAAGTAGGCCCGATTTTTGGATCTCGGCTAACTGCGCACGGCCCAATGGGAATATTTGTTCGTCCTCCTCCATTTTCGATTGTGAACGGCGGGGGCTCCTTTGATTTGTTCGGTTCAATGACGGCAGCTACCGAATTGATTGGTGCCGTCGAGCGCGACGTTGAACCACAAATTTCCCCTTCTTCACAATTCTTGTTCGCTGAACCACAAATTTCCCCGTCTTCAACATTTTTATCTTTTTTCAATTTTTTCGATTGATTTTTTTGGATGAGGGCTGCAAGAGCTTCTCGAACTTCCGGGTTTGATAAGAAAAGCTCCAAATCCGTAGTGGCCATCATTGGCAAAGCCGAAATAGATTAGATGACTAGAGGATTCAATAACGAGAGATGGATAGGAAAAAGATGTGGAGGCCCCGAGGCCGGATGGCCGGGGAGCCCGCCGGCGACGGCGGCCGGTGGGTGTAGCGCCCCGTTTATTTTAGGAATTATTGGGATTTTATTGAATATTATTGACATTATTATTATTATTATTATTATTATTATTATTAGTGTTTTTGTTTTATTTAAATGTCTAATTGTCTATTAAATGCTAAGATGTGTATTATTATTTAATTATAAATGTGTAAAATAAATTTTATTATAATGGTCGAATATTATTTTATTTTATCGTGCGATCCGAGCCATTTCATTTTGGCTAAACGAACCGAGAATTTGAGCCTGTGAGCCGATTTAATTGTTGCGAACCGAACCCGGCCCATTTAAACACATGTGATCCTGGCCCAACCCAATTTCTCTTCCTCTCTTTTATTTTTTTGGGTGCGTGAAGAGAGTGTGTGTGTGGGTTTTCTTTTTGAGCAAGATTTTCTAAACCTAAGTGAGTACAGATATATGCGTATCTCTTTTTCTCTCGGTCCTCATCACAGAAAACCCCAACCCCGCAGTCCTTTTGTTATCTCGTCCCCTTTCCCTGTCCTCTTCACGATCGCGGCTTCAGATCGTCCCTCTCCCTTCCTCTGTTAATCATCATCGTCCGATCATTCCCCAAATCACGCAACGACTCCTCAGCGGTGAGCCAGGCGACAAGAACTCCACCGCCGTGATCCTTTTTCGCCGCGTAGCCAACCCCAATTTTCCGGCGAGCAGCACTTCGCCGGCGCACAGCGAGCCTCGTGACAACAAGCTTTTCCCGGAGACCTCTCCGTTCAGCCTCGACGAGCAGCAACTCCGGCCGTGACCTAGCAGCAGCGTCGCACCTCCTCAGCCGCAGCCTTTCCCTCGCGAGACGACGCTTGCCGTCGAGCTTTAGCCCGCGAGTTCACCTCGTCTCTTTTTCGTTCCGTTTTT
>BKCP01007604.1:64291-83794 GCA_008636005.1 Striga asiatica
CGTTTTGGCGTGATCTATGTATGAACGTGAATATGTAGCCTATCGATGTGAGCTATTATGATGGCCATCGTTACGGTTGTCCCCGTCGATGTAATACGGTTGCCTTATGAGGCAAGTCTCCGTAAAGACCTATTATGAAAGGCCGTGTCCTTGCGTGGCACGTACTCTCGCCGTTAGGGTAATGAATCCCCTTTCTGCGACTATTATGAAAGATGTGCACAGGAGTATTTATGTTATAATGGAGATGTGACATATGTGTATTGTTTATGTTCATGCTGCGACCATGCCAATTTGACATATTATGAAATGTACATTGCATAGGGTGAGTACGATATTTAACTGTACTCACTCCCACCTGCTCGTAACTGATGCAGGTTAAGCAGCGGCGCGTGACGAGACTGGGCGAGTGGTGGTCTTGCCTTTTATTATTATTCATTTAACTGCTTCCGCTTATTTATGAACCATGTAGGTATCGAACTTGTTGGATTGGATTTTGAACTTGTTCATGTTGGAAAACTTTCGGATTTGGTTTACGATGAAAAACCCTACTTGATATATGATTGAGTATGATCTGATGTTAAATTTATCGATTTGTGGTTAATGAAAACCGTTGAAAATCGGGTAATGAATCCCCGTAGTTCAGTTATGACTTGAACTGTATCTATGAAAGGAATTTGTAACGTCAAAAATTTATGATTCGAAAAATAAGTTTCGAAAATTTTTACCTTGATTTTTGGAAAAGCCATGGATTTTCTTTAAAAATCGATTGGGGCGTTACAGTGGGGGTGGCTGGGCAGGGTAGTGGCTGAGGGAGGTGAAATGCGGTGGTTGAAGTTGGAACCGGGATGGGGAAAATCCTAGTGAGAGAAAGTTAGAGAGAGGTGAGAGCATTTGGTTAGTTGCTAGGTTGTCTTTTGTTACTAGGTTAGTTGTCTTTTGCTGCTAGGTTAGTTGTTTCTTGTTGCTAGGTTAGTTATCTGTAACTGCTAGGTTAGTTGCCTTTTCTTGCTAGGTTAGTTGTCTTTTGTTGCTATGTTAGTTATCTTTAGCTGCTAGTTTAGTTGTCTAATGTTGTTAGGTTAGTTGTTTATTGTTGCTAGGTTAATTATTTTTAGCTGCCTGTTCAGTTTATTTTTCCTCCATATTTTCTTATAATTGTTCACTCTGTTTAATTTTATGTATAAACAGGGTTATAAATCCAAGCTTCTTAGCAAGGTTATGTGCTTGGATACTGATGTGGTGGATGTTATAACCTTGCTTGAAGATGCCCCCCATGAAGTGTCTGAGTATTTAAATTATAAGAAGATACAACAAGCAACAGAAAATCTTTCTTTTAGTCCCGATGTACCTCAATCTTCTCAGAAGACATCATCTTTTGAAGATAGTGAAGAAACAGCTGCTTTCTGGAATGATCCAGAAACAATTGCAGCTATTGAGAAGATTGAGCGTGCCATTTGGAAGAGGGCTGCATACAAAAAGAAGACACAAGATGATGATGTTCCCAGTTTTTCATTGGGAGTGGGGTTGTTCTCCCAGTCCCAAGAGAGTGACAGAGGTTGGGAGGACATTCTAAATGTTTCAAGGCAGTTTTCAACTGATAACAGAGATGATGATGATGGTTCTATCCCCCCACCGTCTGTTGAGCCAATGAAAAATAAAGAGACAGAGATTAGAAAGAGAGAGGAAGTGAAGAAAGAGATGGAGAAGAGAACTAAAGAAAGAGAGCAAGGACAAAGAAAGACAAGAGAAGGAGAAAGAGACAAAGAGAATTGAAGAAGAAAAAGAGATTGAGGAGAACCAAACTCTCTCTCTCTTTCTGTTGGAGAAACAGAAGAATTGAAGAAAAAGAGATTGAGGAGAACCAAACTCTCTCTCTCTTTCTGTTGGAGAAGCAGAAACAGAAAGAGAGAGAGACACTTGTAAAAGAAAAAGAAAAAGAGAAAGAGAGAGAGACCATCGAAAAAGAAAAAGAGAAGCATGAGAAAGAGAGAGAGAGAGAGAGAGAGAGAGAGAAAGAAGCAGAGAGAGGAGAAAGAGAGAACAAAAACAGAGGGAGGAGAAGGAGAGAGAAGTCAGAGAGAGGGAAAAGAAAGAGAAAGAGACGAAGGAGAGAGAGGAGAAGGAGAGAGAGAAGAAAGGGAGAGAGCAGAAAGAAAAACAGGAGAAAGAGAGAGAGGAGAAAGAAAGACAGGAGAAAGAGAGAGAAAAGAAACAAAGGGATGAGGAGAGAGAGAACAGAGAGAGGGAGGAGAAGGAGAGAGAGCAGAAAGAAAGAGTTGAGAAAGATAGAGTGGATAATGAGAAAGAGAAGAAGTTGAGGGAGGAGAAAGAGAAGGAGAGAGAGAGAGTTCAAAAAGAAAAAGAGGTTGAGAGAGAGAGGTTGGAGAAAGAGAAAGAGAGAGATAGAATGAGGCTTGAAAATGAAAAAAAGAAAAAGAAAGAGGAATTCAAAAAGAGAAAGAGATTGAGAGAGAGAGAGAGAGGGTTGAGCAGGAGAAGCTGAGAAAGTGGAGAAAGATGAGAAAGATGAGAAAGAAAGAATTCAGAAACAAAAAATGGAGAAAGAGAAGAAAGAAGAACAGGAGAAAGTGAAGCAACGGGAGAAGTCGAAAAGGAAACTGAAAGACAATGAGAAACTTGCTTTGAAACAATACAACATATCAAAAGCAGGTTCAAGAGATCAAGAAACATATGATTGGATATTGGATGAAGAAGATTAGGAGACAATGTAAATTTTCATACTTGAGAAATTTTATATATTTTTTCACATTTTATTGCATTTATTAATTCCAATTTACATTTTCTTGTTCTTTCTTATTTTTATGCTGTCAGGTATGAGACAATTTTTCAGAATGAGGATCTAATTTTAATGAAATAAGATCTCAGGACCAGATGCATATGTCAGTGTCTCTGTACTTGATACTTGGTCCAGAATTTTGAACTTAAGAGAAACAATCCAGAAAACCTGGCCAGCCGTTGAGATTTTTTGCATCAACATATTCAAGTGTAAGTTTACTTATATATTTGATTCTTATTTATTTGAATATTTTCTTGTTTTGGTATTTTCTAGTTATTGAATCTACATTGATAGGTGCAATGTTAGTTGTTTTTTGTTGCTGCTAGGTTAGTTTTATTTATGATGCTGCTAGGTTAGATATATGTAGTTGCTAGGTTACTTGTATGTAGTTGCTAAGTTGGTTATCACTAGTTGCTAGGTTAGTTATCACTTCTTGCTAGGTTAGTTGTATACTGCTGCTAGATTAGTTTTATTTCTGATGCTGCCAAGTTAGATATATGTAGTTGCTAGGTTACTTGTCTATAGTTGCTAAGGTAATTATCAGTTGTTGCTAGGTTAGGTCTCTGTAGTTGCTAAGTTATATATACTTAGTTGCAATGTTAGATTTATAGACTTATAATGTTTATATATACTTACTTGCTAGCTTAGTTATATTTGATTTATTATTTTATAACATATTTTTTTCCATTTGTTTCCAGTATTACAGTGTTCCGATCGCTGGGGAGAAATGGGATTTGAAGGCCAAAAGCTCTTTATTCATTGAGAGTTTGGATAATGATTTTAGAAAATCAAAATCTCATTCTAAACTTGAAGATGTTGATATGGTAATTTGCATTTTAAATTGGAATTGATTAGTTTATTTATTTACTAACATGTTAATATTATATAATTTTTATTTTTTATCAAATGTTCTTTCCTGTGTGCAAGAGTGATCACTTGTATGTGGTCTTTGAAAGCATCTCTCATTCACATATTGGACAATTCTTCTGTTGGTGGGCTTACATGTGGAAAATATGAATATCAACATTTGAATCTGGTAATAATCTCTAATCTTTTTAAATTAATTTTAGAACAATGCATATACAGTTAATATTATATCATGCAATATTAATATATTTTTAATAATTATTATTATTTTTTTCAGAAAAAACTACTTTTTGAATATTTGAAATTCAAAGGAATGCTTGTATGTGCATCATCTGTTTTCAAATTGAAGCCAGTCAGACTTGATATGCCATGGAAAGATGAGAACAATAAAGTAGACTCTGTTCTTCTAAAGGATAATCCTGAGCAGTTGAAACAAATGCGTATTAAATACTGCTCGGAAATTGTCCTAAATGAATTTAATGAGCTGAAATCAGAAAATGATAAGAAGGCAGATGTGTTTGGAGAAAAGAAGAAACCTGCCAAAAGGGTGAAGACTGTCCAGTTCAAAGACAATTGACCTGTAGTTTGATTTCAATGACAATGTTTTTTTTTTTTGGATTTCAATAATTTTTTAATGTAAATATTATTTTTTGATGCAAGATTAGTTTTATTTTTATGCAAGTTTAGTTGTCTGAATTTGCAAGGTTAATATTCTGTAGTTGCTAGTTTAGTTGCTTAAAGTTGCAAAGTTAGTTCAGTAGTTTCAATGTTGCTAGGTTAGTTCAGTAGTTTCAATGTTGCTAGTTTAGCTCTATCTGGTTGTTAGGTTAGTTTTCTGTTAATGCAAGGTTACTTGTCTGTAGTTGCTAGGTTAGATATATTTAGTTGCAAGGTTAGACATATTTTCGTTACTAGGTTAGTTGTTTGTAGTTGCAAGGTTAATCGTATTTAGTTGTATGGTTTGTTTTATCTAGTTGCTATGTTAGTTGTCCAATGTTGCTAGGTTAAATAAATTTAGTTGCAAGGTTAGATATATTCAGTTGCAAGGTTAGATATACTTAGTTGCGGTTAGTTATTTTTACTTGCAATGTTAGTTTTATGTTGTTGCAAGGTTAGATCTATGCAGGTGCTAGCTTAGTTGTACCCAGTTGCTAGGTTAGTTCTCTGAAGCTGCTAGGTTAGTCGTCTTATGTTGCTAGGGTAGTTGTCCGATGTTGCAAGGTTAGTTGTCGGATGCTAATAGGTTAGTTGTCTGTAGTTGTCAGGTTTGTTGTCTGAAGCTGCAAGGTTAGTTCTAGCATGTTGCAGGGATAGTTTTTTGTTGTTGCTAGGTTAGTTCTATCTTGTTGCTAGGTTAGTTCTCTGGTGCTGTTATGCTAGATATATCTAGTTGCTAGGTTAAAATAACTAACAAACACTTCTAACAAAAAGACCAAAAGATATCAAAAGACATTAAATAATAACTAAAAATGTATCAAATAAGTTTTAAAACAAAACACTTCCATCAGACCATGGTTCAAAAGACATCAAATAAGTTTTTAACAAACACTTCCATCAAATCAGAGAACAAAAGACACAACAGATCACACTCACTATATCTTAATTCTAAATTTGATCATGTCTACATCAGACACAAGGAAGAAAGTGCAGGTTGTCCCTTCTAAGATTGTATTTTCTTCAAAAAGTTGTCGAGCGTCGCCATTCTGCATAGTTTTCCTTCCATCATCTCCGTGAGTGATGTTTACCTGTAAACTCTTTCTTCTACTTGGATACATGCGCGTTGGTAGTGATAAAATTTGCCTTCGATATGTTCCCTCCAGAAAGACACTGATATGGGCTACAAGAATAAAGTAATTTATATGTATTATATGTATTATCAAACAAGTTAATTATGCAGCCAGATGAAATTTATTAAACTTACCAAACGGACACGTTCAACATGTGTGGGCTTAATCTTGACATTGCAATTATGTTGTGGCAGCCGACTACAATTGTCGCGGTCAAGGATTGTAATTTCATAGTCAAAGTTGCTGGTGGGTCTGAAGAGCAATACGGAACCAAGTTCAACGTCCTCTGTAACAATGTACTAACGGCAACCGTCTACAATTGTTGGGCAGCCATTAATCTTTTTTATCACAGTCTCGTACGTGCGTTCTTTTATTGTATGTATAATGCATCTCTGGGATAGATCCTCATCAGGGAAATAGTCGTGCGTGGATGGTGGAAAGGGCTGGAACATCACAACATATTTTATTTTTTCAATTAAACTGTGCTTTATATGTAACAGTGCACTGTTAAAAGAAGAATTAAAACGAAGAACTCTACCATATAGTGGAGAACCCTGGATAAAACAGGCTTAGAAAACCATGGCAGTAAGTATTCGTTACTGTCATTCATGGCATCCATATTGAGGTGATCCATATTCTGTAGTATGTTATTGAGATGCAGTCCAATATTCAGAGAGAATAAGGTTATGAAGATGTTAAATTAACATAAAAGAAGCATATATAATCAAACATATTATGCAATAGTCAATACATAGAACATTGTGAGGATTAAGAGAAAATTAACAGAGATTTTAATTCTTATTATAAAGATTGAAGGTAGAAATTGTAGAAGATTTTCATCTTCAACTTTGTGATGTAGTCTTCTTGGGTAGGGCAACAGGAAAGTATTAGCCTTTGACAATGCAGTGCAACCCTAATTTTTGTCCACTTTATATGAAGTCTGCCATTATTGACCCATTACAACTACCCGACATAAATACACGGCTTTTCATATGATTTAAATATTGTTGTATATTTATTCTATATACTTGCATAGTTGGTTGTCTGTTGTTAGTTGCATAGTTAGTTGCCATTATTGACCCATAACTACCCGACTTAAACATTGTTGCTAGGTTAGTTGTCTGATGATGCTAGGTTAGTTGTCTGATGCTGATAGGTTAGTTGTTTATTGTTGCTAGGTTAGTCATCTTATGTTGCTAGGGTAGTTGTCCGATGTTACTAGGTTAGTTGTCCGATGTTGCTAGGTTAGTTGCCTGTAGTTGCCAGGTTTGTTGTCTGAAGCTGCAAGGTTAGTTCTAGCATGTTGCAGGGATAGTTTTTTGTTGTTGCTAGGTTAGTTCTATCTTGTTGCTAGGTTAGTTCTCTGGTGCTGTTATGTTAGATATATCTAGTTGCTAGGTTAGAATAACTAACAAACACTTCTAACAAAAAGACCAAAAGATATCAAAAGACATTAAATAATAACTAAAAATGCATCAAATAAGTTTTATACCAAAACACTTCCAACAGATTATCGTTCAAAAGGCATCAATTTTTAACAAACACTTCCAACATATCAAAGAACAAAATACCCAACAAATCACACTCACTATATCTTAATTCTAAATTTGATCATGTCTATATCAGGCACAAGGAAGAAAGTGCAGGTTGTCCCTTCTAAGATTGCATTTTCTTCAAACAATTGTCGAGCGTCGCCATTCTGCATATTTTCCTTCCACCATCTTTGTGAGTGATGTTTACCCTGTAAACTCTTTCTCCTACTTTTATAGATGCGCGTTAGTAGTGATAAAATTTGCCTTCGATATGTTCCCTCCAGAAAGGCAGTGGTATGGGCTACAAGAATAAAGTAATTTATATGTATTATATGTATTTAAATACAAACAAGTTATTTATGCAGCCAGATGAAATTTTATAAACTTACCAAACGGACATGTTCAACGTGTGTGGGTTTAATATTGACAATGAAATTATATTGTGGCGGCCGATTACAATTGTTGCGCTCAACGATTTTAATTTCATAGTCTAAGTTGCTGGTTGATCTGAAGAGCAATAAGGAACCAAATTCAACGTCCTTTGTAACAATGTACGCACACCAACCGTCTACAATTGTTGGGCAGCCATCAACCCTTTTTATCACAGTCTCGTATGTGCGTCCTTCTATTGTATATATAATGCATCTCTGGGGCAGATCCTCATCAGGGAAATAGTCGTGGGTGGTGGAATGGGCTGGAACATCACAACATATTTTCTTTTTTCTGTTAAACCTTGCTTTTATATGTAATAGTGCACTGTTAAAAGAAGAATTAAAACAAAGAACTTTACCATAGTGTGGAGAACCTTAGTCAAAACAGCCTTAAAGAAAGCTGGCAGTAAGTATTCGTTATCGTCGTTCATGAGATCCATATTCTGTAGTATGTTATTGAGATGCAGTTCATATTCAGAGAGAATAGGGTTATGAAGATGTTAAATTAACATAAAAGAAGCATATATAATCAAACATATTATGCAATAGTTAATACATAGAACATGGTGAGGATTAAGAGAAAATTAACAGAGATTTGACCTTCAACTTTGTGATGTAGTCTTCTTTGGTAGGGCGGCAGAAAAGTATTAGCCTTTGACAATGTAGTGTAACCCTACTTTTTGTCCACTTTATATGAAGTCTGCCATTATTGACCCATAACTACCCATATTAAATACACGACTATTTCCTATGACTTAAATATTATTTCTAGGTTAGTTGTCTGTTGTTGCTAGGTTAGTTGTCTGTTGATGCTAGGTTAGTTGTCTGATGCTGCTAGGTTAGTTGTCTTTTGTTGCTAGTTTATTTATTTCTTGTTGTTAGGTTAGATGTCGTAAGTTGCTAGGTTATTCCTTTCATGCTGCTAGTTTAGTTGCTTTTTGTTGCTAGGTTATTTCTTTCTTCCCGCTAGGTTAGTTCTGTGCTGTTGCAAGGTTAGTTGTCTAATGCTGCTAGGTTAGTTGTCTGTTGTTGCTAGTTTATTTATTTCTTGCTGCTAGGTTATTACTTTTTTACTGCTATAGTTGCTTTTTGTTGCTAGATTATTTCTTTTCTCCCGCTAGGTTAGTTGTTTTGTTGCTAGGTTAGTGCTGTGTTGTTACTAGGTTAGTTGTCTAATGCTGCTAGGTTAGTTTTTTTGTAGTTGCTAGGTTAGTTGTATGTTGTTGCTAGCTTAGTTGTGTAATGTTGATAGGTTAGTTTTTTGTCTGTTGTTGCTAGGTTAGTTCAATGCAATTGCAAGGTTAGTTGAATGTACGTGCTATGTTTTCTGAAATTAATACTATGCAATAACAACATATCAAATTTCTATTTATTACAAGCAGAAATGTCACTGGTCTTATTACTAGTTCTACTATTATGATTTCCCACTTCTCCACATTTTCCACAACGTCTTTTTAGCTTTTGACTTTCTTTGATAGATTTTTCTCGCTGTGACAACAATCGGCTTTTTGTGCTGCTTCCGCTCCTCTTATTTTTTGCTTGCTTTGGTGGCAGGATATCAACCTCAAGATTTGAAACGGATCCACAGAACTCTTGTATCACAGCTCATTTACTTATTATTGAACTTGAAACTTGATGTGCACCCAACAAATGGTTCTTTTCTTGATTTATAATCCTTGATAATCGTTCCAATTTATCACCGTTACCTTCAGCAAGACTTATACAACAATAAAAATCAGACCATAGATTGTTTAGATATGCATTTCTCTGATTTTTGCCATCAAGTGGATTTAATCTTGCATTATCAATACCATGTCCAGAATAAACAACCTTAAGCCAACGGTTGAGGAGGTATTTCTCTAGTATTTTTTCTAAATCCTTGATTAGCATTATTGCGTGACGACATAACAATCCAAACTGTTGAAACTTTTTGCAGCTGCAATCTACCCAATCCCCGCACTTATTAACAATGAAGTCAACACCATCTCGACCAACTTCTACAACCTTATATCTGGTTGTTTCATGCTCCTTTTCAATATGCACAGGCACACATCTGAAACATGCTGCTTCAATCTCCATTTGCACCTCTGAAAACACTGTTTTTGTGTAAACTTTTGCAGCATTTTTTCAATTTGTAACGGTGTCTTGCACTCAAGAGCTGCAGTCACACATTCATGATTCAGCTTTCTTATAACATGCCTTTGTGAATCCATTGCACTTTCAAAATGCATAAAGAACTCAACTAAGTTTGCTTGAGGAGATATGTAACTTCCTAACCAACTATTAACACTTTCAGACCTAGAAGTTGTTTTCAGTAGGCCACCCATTTTGACATCCTTAAAGTATGCTGGTATCCACGACTTTCTAATCTGAAATAGATTGTTAAACCACTGATTCTCTGTTAAGGAATAATCATTCATCAATTTTCTCCACTTTTCTTTAAATTCATCAGGATTGATGTAAATATCCCACAAAATTTAATTCAGCCTTTTGATGAAGTTATTATCCTTGGCTAATGTAGGACCAACCTTTACATTTACCTTTTCCATGATATGCCACATGCACAAACGATGTCTTGCCTGTTTGAAAGTCGCCTGAATTGCATTCTTCATAGCAGGATCTTGGTTAGTAACAATGTAATATGGTTCATTTCCCATAGCTTTCAAAAAATTTTCCAATAACCAAATGTATGATTCCACATCTTCTTTAACCATCAATCCAGCTCCAAATGTGACACACTTTTTATGGTTATCAATTCCTGTAAATGGTACAAACACCATTTTTTACATGTTTAAAGGTAGAAAGCAAATCATAATAATAAATGAAATTTTTAAGTAGCATATTACTTGCAAGGTTAGTTCTATGTAGTTGCTAGGTTAGTTGTCTTTTATTGCTAGGATAGTTGTCTGTTGTTGCTAGGATAGTTATATATCTCTGCCAGGTTAGTTTTATCATGTTGCAATGTTAGTTGTATGTTTGTTGTCAGCTTAGTTGTCTGTTGGTGCTAGGTTAATTGTCTGTAGCTGCTAGGTTAGTTATCTGCAGCTGCTAGGTTAGTTTTATCATGTTGCAATGACAGTTGTATGTTGTTGCTAGGTTAGTTGTTTGATGATGCTAGGTTAGTTCTCTACCCTAGCTAAGTTAGTTATCATATGTTGCTAGGTTAGTTATATCTAGTTGTAAAGTCAGTTTAATTCACATGCTACTAGAAAACATACATTACATATAAATTAGAGTCAAGTCAAGGGAAATGATTGCGTACCTGTTAGTGTTGTAGGTTGCGTCAAATGAAACAACATCTTCAAACATGAGGTAATTTTTTCTTGAAATCTGGTCAGCCCAAAAGATCCTACTTAATTGAATATTTTCATCAACAACATATTCAAATGCAATGTCCGGGTAAACTTCCTGCTTGTTGAGAAATTTCTAAATGATGAGTTGTGCATCTGCCCCCGACAGGTAAGTCATAAGTTCTCTTTTGAAGTTTTTGAAATCAATTGCCAGAGCACCAACATTTTCATATCCTCCAACCATTTTCTTGTATAACCTGTGTGTTTTAGCAGGTCCAATGTTGGCTTTTACAAAATTAAGGGCAAACTTCTGATGGCCATAATTCAGTTGCCTGTTTGCATTCAAAATGTGCTTCAAATGTCAAACTGTGGCAGTGTTTCTCTTCGATATATGTAATTTTGTATCTTTTTCCATCATCATATTCAAACACTGCTCGAGCCATGCAACCAATTCTTTTTGAAACACGTTCTCGTTGAACTCCTGCTGAATTTTGTGGTCTGGATTGTAGTTTAAATCATTCCTTGCTGCAAACTATGAATTGTTTTCTCACCATCCCACTTCTAAAACGTTTTTTCGTGCTAGTACGAACATCAAATCTACCATTTGCTCCATAGTTTCTGTAATATTGCATTACAATTTCCAGATTCTCAAAGAACATGCCAGCTTTCAGTTTTACATCTTCTTTGACAATTGGTATCCAGTACTTTGTTGAATTTGGTGATATTACCAATTGAAATTGACATTCCTCATGTGTAATACCTGTTGCAAAATATCATAAAAAACATTAGCCTTAATAATTGCAATTGCAAGGTTATTTGTAACGTGTTGCAATGTTAGTTGTATGTTTGCTGCTAGGTTAGTTATATCTATTTGCTAGTTTATTTGTCTCTTGTTGCTAGACTAGTTGTCTCTTGTTGCTAGGTTAGTTGTATCTTGTTGCTAGGTTTGTTGTCTTTAATTTCTAGGTTAGATGACTGTAGTTTCTAGGTCAATTATCTGTAGTTGCTAGGTTAGTTATATTTATTTTGCTAGGATAGTTCTCTGATGCTGCTAGGTTAGTTGTTTGTAGTTGATACGTTAGTTGTATGTAGTTGCTAGGTTAGTTCTCTGATGCTGCTAGGTTAGTTCTCTCATGCTGCTAGGTTAGTTGTATGTAGTTGCTAGGTTAGTTGTATGTAGGTGCTAGGTTCGTTTTAAGTTGTTGCTAGGTTAGCTCTCTGATTCTGCTAGGTTAGTTGTCTGATGCTTCTAGGTTAGTTGTCTACTGCTGCTAGGTTAGTGTTCTAGTGCTGCTAGGTGTTAGTTATATCATGAATCAAAATTCTAGAATAACATGAACAATTTATTCAACATTATCAACAACTACTGCATCAACAACGAATAATTTCAACAACTGCATCGACACAGAATAATTTCAACAACTGCATCAACATTATATAATATTCTTGCCAGAAAACAGAGATTCTACAAAAATCAAAATTTCAGATAAGCACGAACAATTTTTTCAACATTACGTGATTGATTCTAATTGAATAACTCGATTCTCATTCATGGTGAATTCATCAGCACACATTAATATAAATTTTGATGAATCAATTTGGAAAAAAATAAAGTCAGTATACCTTCTTCCATTAATGTCGCAACTGGAGTTGCTTCGATCTCCATTGAAGCTGCTTCCGTCGATATTGTAGATAAATCTGATGAAATCGACTTTTTTTCCCTGGATATTTTTTACGAGCAGTTAAGTTTGCTTATTGAATCAATAGAAAACGAGAGTTAAACCTAATTAGACGATGAAATCGAACTTCAAATTGATAAGGAAATCGAGATTGAGAAAGAAATCGCAGAGAATCGTGATTGAGGAGGAAATCTGAGATATTATTTCCGATTTTGTGTGCGAGCGAGCTGAAGGTTTGTGATTTTCAGATCATGATTTTATAATTATATAAATACCTGATGCTGGCCGTAGATTTAAAAGGCAGATTCAACGGTTGAGATTGGGTCTCACGTCCACATTTTAAGATGTGGACCCATTGGATCAGTCCCCTATATACTATATATAATATATAAAATTATAAAATATCTTTTTGTTCGCGAACGCTCGATTAGTTCGCGAACATGTTCGTGTTCGTTCGATAACTAAACGAGCTTAATTTTATGTTCGCGTTCGATTCGAATGCTAAACAAACGAGATGTTATCGAACACGAAAGAACTCGAACGAGCTTTGTTCGCGAACGTTCGGTTCGAAAAATAGCCCTAGCGCCCGTTAGATAAAGTTATAAATTGATTTTTTTTTTAAAAAAAAAATAACTCTGATATTAGAAAAAATAAGTTGGTATTTTTCACTTAAAAATAACGGGGCGTTACACTCACGGTTCACTATCATTTCACTTAGGCTAATAACAGGGAATGTAACACCCCACTTTTTCGGAGATGAAATCATTTGAAAATTTAGAATAAATTTTCCTTTTCACAAATAGTTTTGAAAAACTTGCATTGAACTTAGGGTGCTACTATCTTTGAAAACTTGCCTTTCTCATAACCATACTCAGTATCCTTGCATTATCATGAACATAAACATAAATTTCTTTTTCTTATACCAAAACATGGAAATACATTCATTTTCTAAAATCATAAAAATATTTCTTAAACATAAATGCGGAACTCGTTTGACCACCCTCACCATCGCNTTTCTTAAACAATAATGCGAAAATCGTTTGACCACCCTCGCCATCGCTCCGATACCAACTCGCCATAAACCTGGGTGTGAAAAATAGTAAGGGGTGAGCATTTCCACTTACTCAGTGAGGAATCCTTCTATAAGAAACATCTTAGATAATTACCATGCGACAACATAAGCATCATGAATAATCGGTTCTTGGTTCCCGACGAGTGGTTGCCCACAAGTCGAAAGGCTTATATGTTCTCTCTATAACCCAACAAGATAACTAAATACCAAGGCCACATGCATGAACATGAATCAATTTTTATCCATCCCTACCCCTCACCACGCTCCTAGCACCTCGAATAGTGATCAAGAGAGAGTACCTCATACAAGGTTGAAAGAGGACAGCCCATGACATAGGCTCCGTACATCACACGTCAACAGGGACAACCGTTCGAAGAGTGCACCAACGAAGGTTACATAATCCACAAACATACACTAACCAAAGCACCTAGCTAGCCCATTAAATTATAGCAGCTAGTTCTGTGCTCCCAACGAATGGTTTCCCACAAGTTGGAAGACTTCTTGTGCTCCCAACAAAGGATTACTCGCAAGTTGAAAGACTTCTTATCTTGTGATCATACAAGCTACATACATCATCAAGCATAAATAATTCTAAAAGATGTAAAGCATAGAACTTTCCCCACCTTTTCGGAATGCTCGACTAAGCTTGACTTGGAAGAAAAATTGCGAGAGCTCGACTCCTCGATAACTACATTCATTGGGGCATGTCTTAGTGTCTTATCATGGCTCACCCTATCTTATACTTATAGTTATACATATACATAATCTTGAAAAACTAGCTCACTTGGCTTTGCCTTGTTTGCATGCTCTAAACACATTATGTTTAAAGTCTTAGGTTAGTTTATAGCTCAGCTTGCTTAATGCTCTCTACTTATGACATTTAAGGATCAGTTAAACTCCAAGTAACATGACATAGATCAACTAGGCCACATAAACATGCATTTCGATGGTAACTAGTAATTACACAAATCGAGCATAAACTTATAAAAATTCAGCATGCATAGCGAACTTAAAATGAATGTAACTCTAAGCACACAAGTCATATGATGATGATTCAAGTTGAAAAATAATCCTAAGTCATGCTCCTATAACTTTCATGAACACAACTTCAGCAAATAATGTCATCCAAATACATATATTTCAACAAACATTCAAAACATGGCTGCAGTCAACAAACATGAATATTTAACTTACAGGGTCTCAGTTATTCAAGGATATCATGAGCTATAGACATGCTTCTAATGAAATTCAAAAACTACTAGATAGCTAACTCATAAATCTACAACTTTTCTGAAGACCACTTTGGTAAATAATGACATTAGCATCGAGTTTAAACATCAAACATTCAGTACATGCAAACTACCAGAAAACAAGTTATATGACATACAACACCTCAGTAATTCTCAATTATCTCAAGCTAAAGACCTCATATTCATGCAAATCCAAGACCTACAGGAACTACACACATACGGCCACAACTTCTATGTTTAGCACTTTCACATTTGAGCATGTTTGATACACTTAAACAGGCCACATATTAAGTACATATGCACCGGCATGATTTCATAAAACTGAGTGCACAACTTACTTATAAAAATCATAATAAATCCGTTTTACCTCCGCTTTTCAAGATTCAAAATCCTACACAGAAAGCTAACAAAATATACTATATTTCTCATGAAGAACATAATTCCAAAGAACGGGTTCTTGGTCGCCAAAACAGGCTTACAACTGAGGCACTGAAACTAAAATTTTCATGCAAAACTTATAGACAATATCAACGATTTGTCATCTAATTCATCACGGCATCATAAACACATAACTCATCATTAAGAAAGCCTTATTATCAACCTTTTAGACTTAAAAATCTTTTAAAATCATCAAATTGCCCAATATCCAACTTGGTCTTTCATTAAACATTTATAAACATTTAATCTTATACAATTCACTTCATTATTACATGTATTACCATGATTTGGATTAACTTGATCATCAAAAATTAGTCCTTGGCTTAGAAATATACCGTTCTCGGAAAAGAGGAAAATAGAAAGAATTTGAAGGAGGGCTAGGCTCGGGCTTGCGTCGCGCGTCGGGCTGCTGGGGTTGCACAGGTCTCGGGTCTCGCGGGCTGGTGTCGAGCGGGGGCCTGGGCTGGTGCGTCCGGGGCGTACTGGGTGGCTGGTCGTGCCTCGGGGTCGAGGCCGAGAGGGAGGCTGGTCGGGCTTGCTCGATCGACTCTCTCTCTATCTCTCTTTTCGCTAGGTTTTCAGACATAAATCTTAAGAGGAAAATGTTGTATTTATAGGCTAGGTTTCGGGGAACTTGGAGTGGAATTAGAATTCTTAAATTGGCTAGGAAAAGAATTTATTTGCTTGGTAAGGAAGCAAAACACATGGAAAATATCTAGAATAATTTCCTCATCTCTATTCTTGCAATTTCTCACGTGAAAACAATACGGGGCTGATTATTTGTGCTCAAATATCTTACATTAATACTCCTTCTATTTTACTGCTAAGGTTTTAATTATTTAATTAAATAGATGAGGTCATCTACTTAATTCTTAATAATAGTTATAATAAAATTAAATAAGTGAGGACACTTACTTAATTATTTGCATAACATAAAATATGTTGAGCTTATTATATTAAAAAAATAAATCATAAATAATCATTAAAAATATCTAAATATGCATAAAATAAAAATCATGAATTTGGGGTCTTACAGGGAAGCTGAGGGTTATGTGGAGGAAAAGCTTGACAGGGCCTTTGCCTCCCCAACATGGTTAGAGTCACACCAGAGTGCCACAATGTCAAATGTGTTAAGGAGTGCCTCAGACCATCCTATGATTCTACTGGACAAGGGGCATCTAAAGCAGAGATTGAAGAAGAGGTTCACCTTTGGCAAGAGGTGGTTAAAAGTAGCAGGCATCAAGGAAGTCATTGAGTCAGCCTGGGAAAAACCTCAGAGGGGTACCCCTTTTTATCAAGCTTAAGGAAAAAGTCAAAGAGGCAAGGGTGGCATTACTAAGGTGGAGCTCTCTGTTCAAAAACCAAAATTAGAGCAAAAATAAAGGCTTAACTGTGAGGCTTCAAGAGATAAGAGAAGAGGGCAGAGAAGACAATTGGGAGGAATGGGATAGAGTAAGGAAGGAACTTGATGAAGTTCACAGTATTGAAGAGCAGTACTGGAAGCAGAGGGCAAAAAATCTCTAGTGGAAGGAGGGGAATGCCAATACAAAGTTGTTTCATGCCTACACAAGGCAAAGAAGAAAGTTGAATTCTATCACAAAACTGCTGACTACTGACAACAAAGAGTACCATTCTAAAGCTGACATTGAAAACCACATATCAGATTATTTTGGCTTCTTACTTCTAAGGGTTCTTGGGGTGGTGATGCATTGCTACCTGTAATCTCTCAATCCATCACAACAGAAATGAACCAGGAATTGCTGAGACCAGTAGAGGACGAGGAGATCAAAGCAGCTTTATTCAGCTTACCTCCAGAAAAATCCCCTGGTGAGGATGGTATGAATGCTTTATTCTTTCAACATTCTTGGGATCTGGTCAACTTGGACGTGATTGAAGCTATTAAGAGCTTCTTTGAAACTGGACTGTTTCTTCAATATTGAAATCACACACTGGTTACATTGGTACCTAAATGTAAGAATCCTGATATTCTTAGTCAATATAGGCCCATTAGCCTTTGTAGTGTAGTTTATAAAATTTTTTCAAAAACCTTGGCTCTTAGGCTGAAGTTGTGTTTGGACTCCTGCATTAGTATCCACCAATCTGCATTTCTTCAGGGAAGGCATCTATTAGATAATGTGATAATTGCACAGGAGGCTTTTCACTTTTTGAGTAGACACAGAACCGGAAAAAACTGTTTCATGGCCCTGAAACTAGACCTTATGAAAGCCTTTAATAGAGTGGAATGGAGAAGTTTGCAAAAAGTTATGGTTAAAATGGGTTTTCACTTGAAGTTTTGCAGTTGATTATGGCATGTCTGACCTCTACTTCATTATCATTCAATGTTAATGGGACTATTGAAGGTTTAGTGCACCCTTCAAGGGATATTAGATAAGGAGATCCTCTTTCTCCTTATCTATTCATAATTGTTGTTGAATTGCTCTTTGCTATGATCACTGATGTTGTGGTTAAAGGAGTTCTGACAGGTTTAGAACTTTCAAGAGATGGCCCCTCCATTTCTCATCTAATGTTTTCAGATGATGTTATCTTTTTCTGTAAGGCAGGAGGAGACCAAGCCCACACTCTCATGACTATTCTGGAAAAATATAGACTTTTCACAAGGCAAAGGGTTAACATGGAGAAGTCCACAATTTTCTTCAGTTTTGTTTGCAACTCAACATCTACCAGAATATTTAGGAAATCAAAAATCACAAATCAACATGATACTTGGGACTCTCCTTTTGGATTGGCAAGTCAAAAAAGGAGGCATTTGGGTATATAGTGGATGTTGTAAGGGCCAAACCCACCAGCTGGAAAAATAAGTTATTATCACCTGCAGGAAAAGAGGTCTTAATTAAAGCGGTTTTGAATGCTCTCCCAGTGTTCAGAATGGCATGCTTTAAGCTCCCAGTAACAATAAGGCATGAAATCTCCAAGTTGTGTCCCCAACTTGAAGATTTCTTGCCAAAATTTGAAATCTTCAAGTTCTGCGCGCAACTTATAAATCTCCAATGAGGAAGATAGTAAAGCTATTTTAGCGATTTCAACTATCAATCCAAGGAAGCAAGACAGAATGTACTCGGGATTGGAGAAAAAGGGCCAATTCACAGTCTCCTCCTCTTACTCATTGTTAGTTAAAAGGAAAGTGCAGGAGCTGTATATCCCAGAAGAAAGCTCAAACTCAAAGTTAATTAAAGCTGCCAGAACTAAAACATGGAGCCTAAAAGTCAACAGCAAGCTTAAGCACTTCGAATGGAAGTGTTATTCTCGTACCCTCTCTGTCAAAGTGAATCTAAGGAAAAAGGGTATGGACATTGAAGCTATCTACCAGGGTTGTGGTGAAGTCGCTGAAACAACTGAGCATGTCTTTTTCCAGTGCTCCCGAGCTAAAAGACTATGGGATTGGCCCTGGGACGGAATATGTGAGCCTGAAAACAATTTCAGTTCCTGGTTGTGGCAAATGTGTTCTATTGGCCAGTCAGAGGTAGCAGAGGTTAGGATACAACTCACCACATACATGCTATGGTGGCTCTGGCAGTCAAGGAACTTGTGGCTATTCGAAGGAACTAAAATGCCAGTGAGTGTGGTTCTCAGTGCAGCTCTTAAAGATTGGCAAAACTTCTCCTCTTTGTAGTGTTCTTTCTGTTTCTTTGTGCTTTTCTGTATCTTTTTAGTTCTTGTTTGTAGCTGTTGTGTTTGGTTTTCAGAGGGTCTGTGCTTAGCTAGGCAGTGTGCAGTGGTTAAGTCTCCCCTTTGATAGTTAGTGTTTGTTTGTGATAAGGTTCCGGGTAGGTGGCTCCGGTTCAGAACAGATCTCGATTCAAGGGTGCGTCCTTCTTGCCCAATTTCTGGCTTGAGTGGAAGCTCGTGAGTACCTGCAAGGTACGCCGGATGAACAGTAATTGTATTTTGGTAGTTGAATAATAAATGTAACTTAACCTCTAGGCAATTAATGTCTCAATATATATAGGCCTTGTCTCATGTGCGGATATCTTAAAATATTATATAGATTAAACAGTGACCGAGCTTACGAGATCGATCCAACTCTTCGAAGACCGAGCTTACGAGCTCGATCATGCAGCTCTTCGAAGGCTCGATCAAGGGATCGATCCCCATACATGTGGGATCGATCTGGGCTCTTTCCCCTGGGGTTTTGCTCTATCCCGGTCAGTTCGGTCTGATGTTCTATATTTTTATCTTGTTCCCTATCAGTTTGTTAGTTAGTTCTCCCGGTGGTTGGTTGGGTTCTATGCCGCTTGATAGTGTGTCCTCTCAGTTTGTGCTTCGATTTAATTGTTTATCTGTTCGAATTTTTTGAGTTGTGCTATAATACCTCTATCGTTTCGACAAAAAAAAAAAAAAA